>JAAAKO020017986.1:0-32072 GCA_010015015.2 Bolitophila cinerea | reverse complement strand
TGGCATTGTGTATACCAGCCCCTAACTTACCAGTTTGGAGAGAGCCGTCGGTATAGAACACCCTCCCATCCATTGGGAGGAGTCCATCTCCCTGGTAGGAATCGTTACTTTAAAAACCTTTCAAAGCGGAATGTTGGTATAACGTAATCGGACGGCATTCCAATCTCAGACTTTGAAGATATGGTCTCGCTCCAGATAGAGGTATGATCTGTACGTGATAACATCCAACATCCATTAAGAAATAGCCTTTGCAGCTCTGTCCTGGCTTTAGGTTTGGTATTTTTGTGTGTATTTGTATTGAACAAGCTGGTAAACAATAGCAATCCAACAAAATCATACACATTCTCGTGAGCCACAATTTAATGCTTTGGACCGGATAGCTTTCGTCTCACAAATGTTTTTTCTATTGCGAATCTGTGGGATTCTTATGCGGCCTAATTAACCAACTAATCGAGCTGAAACTTGAACCATGGACTTGTTGCCGATGACAATGCATTCTATAAAAATTTTCCCTATCTCTCATTAGGGGGTCGAAACCCTTAATTGGGCAAAAGACTAAATCTTTAAAAGGCACTAGATTAGGTCATTTTTGTAAAATCTATTTGCCTTTATACATTTATCCCTTTGCTGCCCAAAAAAAAGTTATGGGTGGTTAAAGTTAGTTACAAATGCCAAAATTTTTTCTGTTCTTTACCTTCTAAAGTCTCATCACCATTCACACTCTGCTATTGATCCAATGCATGTTTATTTAAGCTAAATCCACGTTCAGGAGCATAATTTATAGCTCGTTATACTTTTAATTTTTATCTGAGATTGAATTAAAAAAAACTTGACCATAATAACTGACCAGAATATTGTGACATTTGGCAACAGGACCATCCCAGCTAGCAATTTAGGGGGCGATTTACTAGAGTTTAGGTAAACTTTTTGAGTTTACGTCACGTCAAAGTAAAAAGTTAACCAATAAGGTAAAATATTTTTTTTATTTGTTAAAAAATAAGAAAACATTTTATCAAATAATTAAAATTAAAAGCAAAAATGTAATATTGACTAAATGGGTAAACATTTAACGTAAACGAGACGTAAAAGAATTACCAAACACGTGGTAAGTAAACTATTTACCTATTAAATAAATGAATCAAATTGGAAACGTCATAGTTTACCAACTTGGTAAACATGTTTCGTTAACGAGACGTTAAACATAAACCAAACACGTGATAAGTAAACTGAATTTGCTGAATTCAGCCATCTTTATTCAGACATTTTCCATGTAATAGTCGCCATGATGCGATCTAAATAATTAAATGATTTATTTTTATAGCTTTTAAGATAAATGTTTAGCTTAAAACCATTATTTTGTATTATTATTGATATTATGAATTATTACAATATGTTTTAAAGTGAATGGAATGCAAAATATTTACTTATGGACAATTTTTATTTTATAACCTTTTCTCAAATAATTAATATTTGCGAAGGGTACCAATGCATAACATTATCAATAAAATTTCATTCGCATACAATCTCATGCGTATAAATGTCGTAATTCAACAATTAAAATTTACTATTTTGTAATCGGATTTTGAATGTGAACCCATTCATTCCCAAAATAATAAAAGCTATATTAATCCAAAAATATTGGAATAAAAAAGTAAAACATTTACCCAACAAGTAACATTAAAGAGACGAGGTAAACTGTTTACTACCAATTTACGTCATATTGACGTTTTTAATGTGGTCCTGTGACCTCCAGTGGAAGTAATTTGTAGGTGAACTTTACCTGATTATTTACTTCTTACGTAAATTTACCTTTATTAGTTGACGTAAATTCCACCAAAATTGTTAGCTGGGATTTGCCACATGACTCAATATTTTGGTCATATGGTCAGGTTTTTCGTCACCACTTGGAAGCACGATTAAAATGACAATACGTTCTATAATATTTTGATTGCATTCCAAAATCCGGTAAATGAACGGTACATATACATACAGCTTTCCGTTTCCGGTGACATTGTATGATCATTGTGTTGAATTTGTACTTTTAGGGCAGTCAGTCAAACAAATTGTAAATTAATTAAAGTAAGGTGTTTTTTGAATTGATATAATATCCGTAATTACATATAAAAATCTAATAATGGAAAAGCAATCATTTTGTCCGCCATTTTGGATTTACAGTTTAAATCATAAAAAATGATGGGTTATAAACCTTTTTTTAAATTGTTGCTCATGCTTCTACCATTTCCATTCCCTAATAATATTATTATTGTTTTTATTGGAGATACATTACATTACTAGCAAAGGTAGTGAGGGAATAAACAAAGCAACTGAATTTAAAGAATTGTTATACAAATTCAAGGAGGAAAGTTGAACGCACAATTTGTAACGTAAGAAAACATGGTGTAATCTGAACGTCAAGTACTTTTGTTGTGATGTACAATTAAATCATGTCTAATGAAGGTCTAGATGATCAATGCTTAAAGAAGAGTCACCTAACATATTATTAGACTCAAATAATGAATTAGAAATAAATTAAGAACAAATGGAGTGGTTGCTCATGATAATGTCAATGTTGACAAAGCAAAAAAGCTGGTGATCTAATTATCCAGTTAATGCAATACCACAATATTTGGAACTATTCGTTCAATCGGAATTTACGGGCCATTAAAATGGGATCGAAGAATATGAAAGTAAGTCAAGATTTTGATTGATTTACAATTATTATTCTAAGGACTAGTTTTTGTTTCTAAACAACAGGACATAGAAAAGACGAGCATATTTAAATATGAACAATGCAGAGCTATCCAGCATCTTTGTTTTCCGATTCAGTCCTCCCAAGAAAAGCAATTAAACTGGCAGCAAATGCCATGTGGGCCAAAGTGCAAAAATGGCAGATTGCTGCAGCAACACCACACTCAGAAATAAATGTTAAAAGCTCCCCGAACGTTTAAACTTTAAATGAAAAAATATTTTACTGACAAATGAAACGAATAAAAAATAGCTAACAAGAATATGGTTCAAACTGTTAAAGCACAGTCACTTCCACCGATTTCAGCTACTGCTAAATTCCTTAACTTATATGAGTCCATTAGCAAGTTCAGGAATGAAAAGGTATAAAACCTCTCTTTTACCTTAGAATTGTGATTGGCAAATACAGGGTGCGGGCAACTCCTACCAGAAATCACTAACCCTTAACAAGCACCACCAGTTCTGCTTGATATTATAAGATGTAAATGCAAGACAGATTGTAGTAATTCAAGGTGTTGTATCTGACGTCAACTGAAAGATATATAAAACTGACCTTTATTTAACATTGTTAAATGGCGGCCAAAATATCGTTTCGTCATATTTAGTATTTTTTATACTTTATTTATGCTGTTAGATATATTATTCCGAGTCTAATAAACCTTATTATATTTTTACATTTTTTTGATGTCTTACCATACATTGATTTTAAATGACTGACCTGTTTCTAAATTTTTGTTTTACACGATTTTAAAAGATTGTTTGAACAAGTTGAACAATTTTGGAAATTTTACAATTTTGAATAAAATCACAAAATGTTTGACTTTTTGGACAATTTGGGCAAGTGGGTTGTCTGATATTAGAACATGGTATTCTCAATAGTTGAGCGTGAACTTGCTAAAAAGTGTCTGGATTTTAAATTGTCTTTTGTTATAGCCGTAATGTGATTGAATATGCTATTTGCAAGTTGCAACACTTTAAACGACAAATTTCTAATTTTCAAATTGGTAAGCATTAGAGTTTTTTTTTAAATTCAATATTTTTTTGCAAAAGACTTGTCTTGTCATGACACAGACGATATGCCTATTTGATGCGTATTTAAGAAGCTAAGGAATTTCTAATTAAAAATGCAGAATGGAAAAGCTATGAACTTTTCTATATATTGTAAGTCCTTTTAGCCTGTATGACTATAATTGTCAAGCTATTGACTAGCCTTACATAGAGACCTTTCAGGCCATTTTTGACATAATATGACATAGCTGAATTTTCAGGCCTGTTTAGATATGACATTGCTGAGTTGTCAGGCCTGACTTCACATTACCCTTTTCTGTATGGTTTGTATAAACAAAAAATTATCAAAAAAAGATTTGGTCAAGTAAATTATTTTTAGATATATTCCACTGTGCGCCGCGATAAAAAAGCATTTTAAGTACTTAAACAAATCTTTTTTAATTGCAATAACTTAAATATTTTTATTGTTAATATAAATACTTATTTAATTATATTGAACATCAAATGTTGATAAGAATTTTAATTTTAAAATTTATGAACTTTAAATTATTTATGATTTTAATTAAATATTTTACTACATATTTTAGCCGAATTTTTAAATTAAAACTTTCGTGATATGATGTTTTAAAAGAAATTATATCATATTGTAAAAAAAATAATGTTTACATTGCTTGACCAATGTAGTACCATTTTTGGTTTAAAGAAGCCATTCAATTCTTTGAAAATATTTACAACATGATTGATTTTCAAAACCCTACTACAGTTCAAACACTTTTTTAAATATACTTCTTTAAGAACACAATCAACACATAAATCTTATTTTAATTTGGATTTACAGTTTCTCATTAAAAAATCAAACAAATCAATTCGAGTAATTGTTTTAATATCCAATGCAAGATCGATTGGGTAGCCATATTTTATAAATACAAGCCTAAAATTTGTCTGTGTTTTAAAAATGTTTTTTTTTTTTAAATATAAGTTAAAAAATTGTGTTTGTTTTAATATTTGTTTTTTTTATGTTTATTTTAATTTAAAATACATTCAAATTTGGATTTACAAAATTTTATTTACCAAATTGAAAAAAATAATAATCAGACAGAAGAATCATTGTATTTTAATGTTAGATGAAATTTTTAGGTTTATCGTAGTTTTTATTATTTTTTTCCAAATTGGCTAGTATAGAGTCATAATATTTTGTTTTATTGTAGATCCAGCAACTCTATAAAAAACTATAAATCATTGATTCGCTATTTACGTACCGTTTGGAAAAAATATTGATTGATATCTCCATTGTCTCACTAATTAACACAAATCTAATCAAAAAAATATAAAAAATCACGTCACACATAAATAATACAACATTTTAATTATAGTCCGCACTTTCATTTTGACTAAAAACCGAACTACGCGTAAATCCCAAAATTAACCACGAAAATCGCACTTGTCCTGACTAACGAGAAACACAACCTTTTCCATTTTCCATAAAATAACAACTGACTTCAAATTTTCATCACTCCTCCGCCACCTTTATTAAATATGTTATATTTATATTATGATTTCTGTATTGCCAGCTCGCGCCCGCAGGTGAAATGAGCAGTAAAAAGGAACAATGGTCTTCGGCCGCTTCCGGCGCACGCGCACTCACGTCGACGGCGGCCTCAAAGAGAGGCACCATGATAATGAAAACCGTATCCGTGCTGTTGGCTAGCAGTAGACGGGTGTCCTCACACGTGAAACTACCGGGCGCCAAAGAGGGTGCCAGTGCCGCCGATCCGAAGAGTCGTCAGCGTCAATTGCGAGCCAAAATGGACGAGGCCGCCGGAAAGTGCAGCCCAAAGACCCTCGAGAATTTGAAGAAGAAAACGCATTTCTCAAAGTGAGTTACATTATTATTAATTATCTAAAACACCCAATTAATTAATGGGTAGTTAATGTAATTAATTTGAGTATTCCGAAACATTTTTACAGCCCACCCGCCCCCATTAAAAGGGTGGCGTGCGTGTTTATTGGATATAATCTAAATTATATGTCAGAAAGTGTTCAATTATACAAACACACGCGCGCGCAGAAGCGTCAGGCACAAGCGGTGATTTCTGGATTAGGTGTTAGAAATGTGGTTACCGAAGTTAGATCAATATATAGTATCTACCCCTCTCTGAGATGCCTTCTATGCGTGTGTCTGATTTATATGTTTTGTTTAGCATTATTTGCGTAGTACATAAATTTATTTGAAACCAAACAATAACATTCGAATGTTTATTGTCTATTTCCTATATTATATGGACTAGTAGCACACCACCCAGCAGCACCACTTATGACAAATAACATATGTTACTTATATATATTCAAAATAATAAAAAAATAACATTCAGAAAAGAACTGGAAGCTCTGTGCCGGATTTACCGAAAACTAGTATCGAACTGTCATGTATCCACCAGAGCACTTACTGCCAATAGCTCTGGATCGGTAATGGCCAAACAGCACGCGATGATTGAGGTCTGGTTTAAATAAAATAATAAAAACGAAACCACCCTAGACACACACACACACACACACACACAAATTTAGTATATCTACACAATTTTATATTTTAGTATTATATACGAAATGATTCGCTATTTATTATATATGTATAAATTATGCATTCGTATTTATTCACATGCAGCCAGATTTATGCGCACGATGCACTTAGATTTTTTGGTTTAGCAAATATTGTACTATATAAATATAGTACCACCAAAATGACAGTGATGTGATTCAATTGCAGACGTTTATTGAATATCTTTGTGTTTAGTGCATTTATGGTTTTTATGCGGCTCGATCGCTCGGGTCCAATTGATATATGAACATATTTTATGATTTCAATTGCTTTCGAGTACAACAAATTCCAAAACAATTTGCAATAAGAATTGATGGAAATAAATAGTCCGTATTTATATATATATATATTTATAGCTTCTTATGCTTAGCAACAATAACGTACAAATCAATTTGCAATTTGGATATAAAAAAATATATATATTCGTTCTGTCTAAATATCTAACTCTAGCAAATAACTAACGAACTTTTTACGACACAGGGCATCGACCGCAGCGTGTTCCGTGAGCTGCTGCACAGCACCTTCGACCTGGTGACCGAGGAACTGATCATGGAGCGCATCTTTGCCGTCTGGGAGAAAGGACACGAGGGTCTACCGTTGCGCCTGGAAGGCTGGCTGGTGGGCATCTCGATATTCTTGCGCGGCACACAGAACGAACGTGCCGAGTTCTGTTTTCGTGTGTACGACCTGAACAACGATGGCTATCTGACCAAGGACGAGATGTTCTTGTTGCTCAAGAACTGTCTGATGAAGCAACCGCAGGACGATGATCCCGACGAAGGCGTCAAGGATCTGGTGGACATTGCGCTGAAGAAATTCGACAGTGACAAGGATGGAAAGGTGCGTATTTTATTTCGAGACGAGAAGAAGCTGAGGGGTAATGATGCAACAGCACTTTAGTCTTAAAGAGGTTACATCATAAAATTGCAGTAATTTTAATATTACGGTAAACATAATGGTTAAAAAAAAAACAAAATAAAAATATACCTTTAGCAATAAAACATAATAGGTAGTTCTATAAATCTGAAACACCGATAAACATCATTTTATATTTAGGAAATGAACCCTTTAGGGGTGGGAGGGGTTCAAAGATTTGGTTCAAAATTAGAAGAATAAGTATTTCGGAGCTTTCCGGGAAATGTTATAAATAATTGTGTTTGGTATTAAATTAAAGGTATTAAAATTATCTGTAATATAAAAATAAAAGGAGGGAAATCGGACCTATTCAAGAAATTTTCAAATAAACGTCATATTTCATAAAATTGTATATAGAGAGAGGAGGGTGAGGGGAAAAACAAAATAAAATATGCCTTTTTTTTTTTTCAAAATATCAAATCTATACAGCCCTATTTTTTCGGGGCCGTATACCCTCATTGCCAAAATAAATGTATATATATATCTATATATTCTCTATTCATTTGTTTGATTTGGTTCAATTTAGAATGAGTCAGCCGACCTCGAACTAAGATTACACTGCCCTAAAGAAAGGTGTCCACTGCCTTAAAAACTGAAGGTCTGAATAGATATGACCTTTTAAAAGATAATGGCATCTTTTTTTACCCCTCCCCTTTCCTCCTCCCCTATAGCAAATCATATGAAATATGACGTTTTTTTGAATATATCCTAAATGGGGGTCCGATTGCCCACCCATTTTAATTTTATATATATTTTAAATACCTTTAATTTAATACCAAACACACTTACCACACTTCCCGGAAAGCTCCAAAATATTTATTTTCTATTTTTTTTCGAAATCTTTGAACCCTTCCCATCACTAAGGGGTTCATTTCGGAGACATAATATTATTAAATTCGGTTTTGGGGTAAAACCCTATGAGAGGAGAGGGGAAGTTATGATAATGGAGGTTTACCATCAGTAATTTATTATTTTAGAAAGTGTGAGCTGATAAAGATTTTTTTTTATATATTATTTCGTTTTGGTTTTCAAATAAAATGCAGAATTTTTGCTGCAATTATGACTAAGGACTAATATTATATTAGTAATTTTGAAAATTTATATTGATTTATACTAAATCTGGCAAAAAGAGTTTTGCAATAAATTCCTTCGTAAAATTATAATAGATGCATTTCACGTGAGATCGCATTCGTTTGGAAGTCATGTTTTATTGGTTTGGTTTTTATTATTTTAATTAATAATATTTAAAAAAATACCCATATTTTTATATTTTTTTATAATTTTTATAAATGAACAACGTTGGTTTTGAAAAATTATACTGAAAGAACTATCATATCGATTTTCTGCAAAATTTGCAATTCTATAGCAAATAGTAAAACTTCCATAAAAAATAAAAAAAAACTTAATGATTTTTTAATAGCCCGTTAGAAAATAAAAAAACCTTTTAAAAATGCTTTAAGTAAAAATAAAATATTCTTATTTGTTTTTCTGTAATATTTTTACAAAAAAAAACTTTTTTTTTAATTGGCCATTAAAAAGTACTTCAATGTCATATTAAACATACAGAAAATTGAAGATAGTGTTAGTGGCTGTTTGGCTGGTGGCTGCAATATTTTTTCACTGCAAGTATTGCTAAATACAATTACGAAAATTTATGTCCCATCAAACCACGATTTTTTTTCGAAGGATCCTGACTTGTATAACAGCTTTAAAACAACATTTTTCCATAGAGCTTCTCTATAGTAGCTTTAGTACTAAATTTTAAATGGTGCACCTTTATTAAAATATTAAGGGATGTTGATTTATGAGTGTTGCTGGATAGTAGCTGTAGTAATACATTAAAAATGGTGCACCTTTAAAAAACCATTAAGCGATGTTGATTTATGAGTGCTGCTCTATAGTAGTTTTAGTACAACATTTATAAATGGAACTTTATAAAAGAATTATGCAATAATGTCTTATGAATGTTGATCGATGTCCACGATATTATCTTTAGTAAAACATTTCAAAATGTTACAACCCTATAATAACATTAGGCAATGTTACTTTTAGAAAGCTGATCGATAATACCTTTTAGTACAAGATTTGGGAATGGTAATTATTGTCATCACCATCTGTCATTTGAAATTATTGTTTATTATTGACATGCAATAAACAGTGGTAATTAACTAGAACTGTGAAAACTCTTTGAAAATGCAGTGGACAAAATCTGGAGCGTTTAAAAGAAAACTTGAGAAGATGCAACGACGCAAAAATGATATTCAAGCTGCATCGGACCCGTTAATTACTATCAGAAAATAAGCTTTGAATAAAAATCAAGATCCAATAGCTTCCACTTCATTTGTGCCTCTGCATAAACTGGTGTCAGATATCCATCATTCAGCTCGATCGTATATTACCACGTCCGATGCTGAATTAGATACAGAAGATCAACCCGCCTCATCGTCTATTCTTCTGTCCGATGCTAAATTCGATAATTAATTGGTCGACACCTCATCAGATGAAGAATTATTTGATGAACGAGATTACGATGCAGAAGCAAAAATGACCAAACAAAATGATCAGATATGAGATGATTTATCTGTTGACGTGTTTTTACGGCTATGGGCATTTGAATGCAACATTTCACATTTTATTTTGTTACTATCATGTTACTATACAGCTAGCACATTTTGTTGTGTTACAATCATGGCACTATACGGTTGATAAATACATATTCTTATTACGTACAAATCGCGAGAGCCATACATCGTTTTCTGTGGATTAGCTGGATAATGCACGTAATTATTATCACATTCCTGGAATTGCGCAGTATCGAATCCAATCTTTCGCATTTTTATCTTTTTATAAATTTTTATGTGATTTATGTATCCTTCAATTTTAAAATAGGAGATTTTTACTTGAAATTTCCCACCCCTTTAGGGAGATTTTGCGGGAATGGAAATGGGAGTGAGCAATAATGTAAAGACTTATCCAAAGTTCGCCAATCTTAATTTGGCACAGTTTCAAAAACACACGGTTTTGTTGAGTGGAAATTCAGATCACTATATTATTCAGAGATAAGATTAAAATCTCTTGCATATCATTTTTTATTTAAAAATCGACTTTCATAAAAGAAAGTTACTTGCCTTTTTTAAATAAATTTGGTTTTCAACCAATATTTATTTGGTGGGCGTAAATCGCCTTTATTTAATGTGAAACTAAAGTATGTATCCAAAGATGTTCATTTTAACTATAAATTATATAAATTAATTTATATTTTAAATAATAATTACTAAGTAATTTTGTGCAAGAAAATTTTATTGATAAAAGTACCAGCTCTTTTTTAAAGAGCCTAACTAATGAAAACAAATAGAATCAATAAAGGCTTTTAAAAACACTGCATATTTACATAAGTTAAGTACTTTTTAGTTTATTATGTGATTCTTGATAGAAAAAACCGCATTGTTACAATTTCCTAGTATTTATTAAAATAAGTTGGGCATGAACATTTATTTTTATTTAAAGTATTTTTTTTGTTTGGATAACATTTTATATAACATAATTATTTTTATTGTAACTTCAAGATATTACAAATTTTACATAAATTTCAATAATAAAATGCTTTATAAAAAAAATGAAAGAAAACATAACGTAAAAGGTTAAAATCACCATAATTAAAATATTGCTGGCCAAAAATTAAAAATCACTATATTTTTATCAAAGTTTTATCAAAAAAATGAATTTTACAATAAAAATACAATTTACTATACATATTTAAGCAAAAGCTAAATAGAAGAAAGAAAATATACCATGAAAATCCTTTTTTCCGTGATTATAATTTTTCCTTAGTTATCTGATTTTGATATTATCTTAATGATTTTATAAATATGTCTTTTTAAGGGATTTTTTAAGACTTGTATTTTTGAAATATCGTTTTCTATATTTAAACATCTTTCCCAAAAGATTAGATGATAAAATTTGGTAGAAGTTAACCTTAATTTTGGCTAAAGTAAAGCCATGAAATTGATTTGTCTAGATCCACTTTTCTATACGCGTCGGAAATTTCTATATGCACCTAACCAATTGCCATCCAAAATGTATTCTCATTTACCCACTTACTTACGATCCCCCTACCCTTAAATCACCGTTATCACCATGGTTTTTCATTGACTGTCACCTCTTGTATAAAAATGGATAAATAATAAATATGTTTGACCATTCAATATTTATTATTTATCCTTCTTTATACAAGAGGTGTCAGCCAATGAAAAAATACTATAATACCGGTGATTTAAGGGGGGGAGGTCGTAAGATCCAATAAAAATCCAAGATCTTATATTTTTACACATTTTTGGGTAAATGTTCCATATTTTCCATATATTCTTTGTTAAAATTCTAATTACGAGCATTTTATCGGCACTATAAATATAGGGATTTTTCCGGGAATTCTGCTGGATGTCAGTGAAATTTTCTCGGGATTTCTTCTGGATTTAAATGATATTTCCATGCGAATTTATCGGGATTTCACCGGTATTTACCGCACAATTTTTTATTTAATTCTATTTTAGGGGATTTTTTTTTTTTTTTTTGGATGAAAATACCGTTGAAATTCCAGAGAAATCAGAAGGAAATCCCGAGAAATATCCCGAACCCGAAATCTCAAGAATCAGTAAAATCCCTGCAAATCCAGGGAAATCCTGGAAAATCTCGGAAAATTATTGGAAATTTTGCTAAATCTCAAGAGATTTTGGGAAATTTTTTGATATTAAAAAAATGTTATTTTCTAGTATAGCGCCGACTTTAGCCGGCCGTTTCTATTATATAAAAAGTCGGCGGCAAGTCGGATAGAGAAAAAAGAAAACAGCGGCAGGCAGCCGCCCAAATATAAATCAGCGGCCAGCCGGCTGCAGCCGACCGGCTTACACCT
Organism: Bolitophila cinerea; assembly: GCA_010015015.2. NCBI lineage: Eukaryota > Metazoa > Arthropoda > Insecta > Diptera > Mycetophilidae > Bolitophila > Bolitophila cinerea. The sequence continues at coordinate 19,896 of JAAAKO020017986.1, read as the reverse complement.
ATTCTTTATTCTTTTATATAAAGAAGAATTATGAAAACTTATAATCGCCCTAAAATGGAGTCAGAGGAGGGATAAAAAAACGATTTTAAAGAAATGTTGATTCTTTGAAAAAAATGGGCTTAGAGGGAAAATACTCTAACTCTAACTACGTTTTAATGATACCACTAAAACTCAATTTAAAACTAAAATGTGTCTAAAGCTTATTTACACCATTAGCGCAACGCGCAATTTTTTTTTTGTTCAAATCATAAAAATCATAAAAAATATTCTTGCTATATTTTTTTAATTTTTTTATGATTTGCACCAAAACACAAGTTTAATTAAAAAACAAGTTTTTAAGTTGTATCTTAAAATAAATTAAAAGTGGTTAGGAAATGTGTAATTAAAAAATATTTTATTTAAGGTAATAAAAAAGTTCATTATTATTAAATGAATTGAATTTAAATAATTTAATTTTTTTCTTCTTTTGATTTCATGCTATCAATTGCAGCTTCGGGAGATTTTTCTTGATGGTATCTTTCCGATCCACGACCATATTATTTTATATTTTTGTATTTATGTTTGCGATGGTATGCATACAGAAGGACTCCGCGGTTTTTATTTTAGTCCTATTTTTTCAATAAAAGCCAATTACCTGTTTCTCCTTTTTCATTTGTATTTCGATTCTTCAATTTTTCGGAAAGGATTCGTAAATTAATAAAATCTTTTTCTTCATTTGCAATTTAATATGAGGACAAAGTGTTGCGATTTCTATAAGACCTCGCTCTTTAAAAAATAGTAATGCAATTTAATAAATGTTTGATTACAAAAAAAAACACTAAAAGCTTAGTGTGTTTTCCTTATTACATTCTTAGGAAATTGCATTTAGTTAAAATTCATAAAGAATAAAAATGTTGATTTTAATTTAAATATGATAAAATATGTATTTTTAAACAAAATGGCATCAATAACTCAATATTTTCTAAAAAAATAGTTTGTTTATTTTCCCTCTAAGCCCACTATATACAGAATATCATCCCAGTTCCAACTATAATTGGACTTATATTAAGGTTTTGTTACAATTTGGGATAAAGTCAACAAAAGTATTCAGGATGACCAGATCTCTTAGAGTTGCAATGTCAATTTTGCAAAATCAGGCCAAGCTAAAAGCTACATTTCGTTTCAAACACATATAACTAACATAATAAAATATTCTTTTCTTTTAATAGATATCCTTTCAAGACTACTGCATGGCCATCGACGAGGAACCATTACTACTCGAGGCCTTCGGACAATGTTTACCGTCGGAGAGTGCTAAAATATCGTTCTTATCGACGCTACAATAATAATAAAAAAAAATGCCTTCCGATGACTTCAAAGTCCATAATTGTATTTATATTAACGTAAAAATAATAATAAAAATAATAATAATAATAATAATAATAATAATAAAAATAATAATAAAAATAATATTAATAATAATAATAATATATTATAATAATTTAGAATTTAGATCTATCATTTCTGAATCATTTTCTTTAAGTACACAATTCAAGGAACACACACGCGGTTTGTTTTTAATAACGTTTGGGCTTAAAGATTTTTAAGACAATTTATGTCTAAATTAACCGAATATATTGCTAACCAAACTATTGAAACCGGTGCTTATCGACGACAGGAGCCCTGGATCACGTTCGGCAGCCGGTCGATTGTAGTGCTGGGCAGACATCACAGGACGATAGTAGGGTCCGTCGTTACGCTGCGGAATTGGAGAAGATAGTTAGTATAGATATTATTTTATCTGACGGTATTATGAGTGCTTATATTGTCAGCTAAGTATACCTTAGCTCCCTGCAGTGTAACATTCAACAGAGTCGGATGCTGTTCCACGACCATAAAATCAACCTCACGCGGTGCGTACCCGTCAGCGAATACCTCCAGCTTGTAGACACCGGGCAACAGAATGCGCCAGAACTCTCCGTAGCGCGTTGACTGGAATCCAACGTCGCGTCCCTTTATCTTCAACGAGGCACGCTCAATCGGTGCACCATTCGAGTCCTGTACGAATCCCTGGACGCCACGATGGGCCTCCGCCAAGAACTTGATCAGAGACAGCTGATTGTCTTCCCAGTACTTGCGGAGCTCATGCGCCGGTGGGAATTTGCAGCAGGACACCTCGAGCGTTACTTCCATGCAACCGTACCAAACGTAGTTATAGTCCTGAAAGGATCGTAGTTTGTATTTCATTTTTAGATATTAGATTAGATTAGATTGAATTATATGATTTTACCTGCATGCCTCCGGTCAACGGGTACCAGGCAGCTCCGTTGGTGATACCATTCTCAAACGATGGCGTCGCAGACTTACAGGCCACACCACGAGACATCTTGGCATGATTATTGGCATAGGTCAGCGAGAGATGCTTGAACACATCGTCGTCCGGTGTCAACGAGGGCTGTGATGAGTAGCTTTGGAACACTGATCCGAGTACAGAGTATGCAAGTAAAAAAAAGCAGAATCGTGGGTTAGTTGAGGATTGCGATAATATGATATTATTGGGATTTCTCTAAAGATATACTTCATCTACAACAACAACAACTTACTCTTGCAGAGTGCCGAAGATCTGCATATTCCTTTTCCGAATGCATATAGGAAAAAGGCGCAATAGTTAATATTTTTTAAAATAATTATTTAACATATTAATTGCATTGTTACACAGGCTCGACCTTCGTAAAACAAATCGAGATTGTTTCAAAGTTTAACCTCCAATACAATTTTGTATAAATGGTATATTTTGTGCAAAAGCTCCCAAGCATTGCGTGCCAGTTAAATATTCAAACTTAGTATATTTGCCTGATTCTAATGTAGTTTTAAAACAATACAGATAATTGCATAAAGTTTTGATTTGATTGGTCCACAATTGCAAAGGAACTTTTCCAGGGCACTTATGGCAAGTAAATAATTGCTTTTTAAACCGAGAATTGTGGCAGTTTTTGTGGGGTATTGTTTTGTGGGTTATGAGCGAAATGTTTGTATGTATATGTACTTTAATGTCCTAATTACGTGTTTCACTATTTACTATGTATGACTTTGTATATTTGTATTTATAACCACTAATGCATGTGTGTTTTTTATTTCTTACTTATATGGTGGAGCGAAATTGGGTATAACTTTTATAGTTGGCCCGGATTTTTTTGGTTGTTTAAAAAACATGCGACTAATGCCGTATTTCCACCTAGTGGCCAAGTGGACATTTTGGCCATTTGAATAAAAATGTTTGAGGTGGCCATTTCGAAATAAAGAACCAATTATTTTGCGGGTTGGCCTTTTGACAGTTAGTATTTTGCCAAAAAAATATTTAGGGGTGCATTTCCATAAAATGGCTAATTGGCAATTTGGGCCATTAATATTATTGACCACTTAGCCAATAGGTGGAAATCCGGCATTAGAGATGCAAACAAAATTGCCTAAAACAAGGTTTACCGAATTGTCAAATGCTCACAAGATTGTCTTAAGATGTGTAATGTATTTTAGTTGTAATTCGGTTTGGCAATTTTTAAGCAACGAGGATTCATGCAATGTGGGTTTTAGGATGTATGAGTTTTTGGCGCTGTGAAATTTCAGTATTATAAGTTTTAAGAAATGTGGCTTCAAAAAATTATTAAAGTATAAGCGGTATGAGTATTAGGAATTCTCAAAATTTAATAATTTTCTTCGCTACGAAGAAAAATGTAAAACACAACAAAATGACCCTAAGCGTGAATTGCAAAAGAAAAAATCAAAATATTTTTTTAAAAATATAAAGAAGATATGAAAAAGTTTTTAATTTTTTGTTTTAAAGATATTATGCAAAAGCAGATTATGTTTTTTTAAGAATCAATTATTTACTATTTTGGGTTTATAGTTGAGGTTTTTAATTTTTTTTAAAAAAATTAAAAACTACTAAAAACAATTTAGTGTAGATTTAAGACCCTTTTTAAAACCGTAAATTTAAAACTGTTTTGAAACAATTCAAAATATAGTTTTTCAATTTTGATATGGCAATACATTGTTAAGTTTCATTTGCTTATATCAAACACTTTTTTTGTTTTTTTTTAAAGCGTTGAAACATTACCTTAATTTTGCTTATTAAAAAAGAAGAAAATTAAGTATGGACCAAACCAAAAAAATGATCATTACAATACAAAATCGCTGGATCGATGGAGGTCGATGTCGTAATATCGATTGCCTGAAACTACGATCAATTTATACTACCAGGTATTTTCTCGATCAGGTAATTTCTCTCACGGACAATCGATTGAGGGCGCAATCTCTCGAATCCGTGCATTGTGTCGTCCCTTGATCGCTCGTTGTATCAATCAATATAGATCACTAAAACCATCAAGCCATATATAACTCGTGATATAAATTACTTCATCTTGTTATTATTCGCTTGATAACGACTAACAGATTTTAAGAAGATTAGTCTCGATCAGGCGATATATTAAATACTCGAAATCTCGTTTGGTTGATATCTCGATCACTCAAAACCTAGGCAGTTTGTATGCACTCGATCTATCGTGATCTGAGTTACTTGCTATCGATCGCTCATAAAACTAATGTCCGAAGAAAAGACGAGGTTCCAATCACTGCATCGTTCGAACACTTGAAGTCTGTTTTTCGGTATTGAGACAGAAGAACAATGCACCAACGACAACTGAGCTACAAAACAAAAGCGCTAAAGTCAAGGGTGCCATAGTACTTTAAGTATATTGCGGTAATGTATTTAACCACTTTTCCTAAAAATATTTGCTGTAGTTGCAATGTTTCAGCAAGGGTCTTTTCAAAAAAAAAAATCGATTATTCCCTATAAAAAATGTTTATAAGAGAACTTTAGGATATTTTTGCTTCTTTTTAATCGGTTTTTATGTTTAAAAAAACTGCACTGTGCTTATTGTTGGAGATTTTAATACATGTCCTCGGTGAAATGGATCAATGACGACTCTAACATGAAAACCTCCTGCCTACTAGTCCCGGATCGTTAGAACCGTATAATATGATCGTTTGCTCTTGAAGCTTAAAAACTTGAAGACGAAAGCATAGAAACGGTACAAACGGACAAATAGTGTAGCTGACCATTCATAGTATGCTAGTCTGAGATGTTGATTTACATCGTTACAAAGTAGGCTCTACGATGAATACCTCAGGAAAACTCAAAACGATCTGCCAAGTGATCCATCTAAATTCTGGTCTTACCTGGACACTAAGAAAAGACAAAAGGTTTTCCTTCGATGATATGCGGTAAGACGAAATATGTGAAATCTTTTGATATCAAGGACATATACACATCTTTGGAAACTTCGTTGTATGTGTATAAATTTTGGATGAAATAATGGTTCAGTTGGACCGCTTCTCAAGTCAACCTTTTTGTAGTTTATGAAAGCGTTGACTTCAGTTATATGTCCTTTATTCGCAGTGATGTCTTAAATGCACTTTTGAGCATAAATGTAAATAAGGGCAGTGGTCCTGATGATATAAGAAATGTGCTGAGGCTCTCGCTATTTGAGAAATGTCGGCATGAAATAGACTCCATAACCTTTTCAGTATACAACAACATTTACATGTGCTGCAAAATAGCAACACTCTTTTTTCTAACAAAAACACAAAGCGAGGTCGAGAGAAAATAGATTATGGGAGATTTTCAGAAGGTATATTTTGCCTGTTACCCGACTTATACAATGATGAAATTTTTATTTATTTTTATGCAAAACAACCTGTGTTTCATAAAAGGTATAATCCCAAACAAAAAAAAATGTTACATCAAATTTAGTTAATAAAAACTCCGTTACAAATGACAAGTTTCTAAACGGTTATGTTAACACAATGTTTAAACCGCTCCAGTTATATAATGTTACAATTAAACCTATAGATAGCCTATGTTATAGATAGTTAATTGTATTTGCGTTAATTTGTAACAATAAATATATTTGTTTTTTCAAATCGGTTATGCTAGAACGAGGTTATTACCTCCCTGTTATGTAATGTTGCGTTATAACTAAGCAATAACTCGAATTGTCACCGATCTAACGCGAAAACGAAATTATAACTTTGTAAGTTTCACAGCGGCTATATTAAAGTAAGTGTAAGTGGTCATAAGTCATAATGTCCTAGTTATGTAATGTTACCTTACAACAGTGCTAACATATATCAATGATAATAAAAGCGTTACATTGCAACGTAATTGCAACTTTGATAGTTTCACAGCCGTTAGTTTTTACCGTCGCTCAACTGGTCAATTTAGACCAGGTTAAAATTAGAAATATTTTACCGTATATTTTACCGTATGACATTCAAAATGCTACGTATTTATTTTGGCTTATAGTTCGCTATAGAAGCACACGGTCAGTGGAATATATTAAAAACTGTTGACATATGGCAAATTCTGTGATTCTTAATCGCAATTTTTATAACATTCTTTACCGGAAATTAAAAAAATTCTGATATTTTTTAAAAATATGTTATAAAGATCCACAGATTACATATTACACTAATGGTGACCTATTTTTTTTTTGTATTAATCCACAAATTTAAACCACAAATTATTGCTTGGGTAGTTCGTATCATCGCTGGAAGTCCCAAACACAATTATGACGCTGTACATAAGTTCCAGCCATCAACCGAATTGTTTTATTTTCCGGAGGCCAAATGTACCAATTCAAAGCCGTCTTGCAATTTTGACACTGAATAGCATTTTTTCGCCACACAAAAAAATCATGTGATTGAATTGGTGGTCATAGTTTCGTTCCAATAAATGACAATATCATCCAATGTTGACATTTTTCGGAATGCCAGAAATAATGTATAATTTGGATTTTTTTTAAATAAAGAAAACACGCAATTATCTACATTTTCTTTGCTGACATTACTGCTGTACAAAACGTTCATTTCAGGTCTTACAAAAATGGCTATAACTAATGTAGTACCCTTTGCATTTTTTAAAGGTATTTTAATTTCCTTAATGCAATTTTTTTTAAATGATGATTGTCTTCTAGTTTATAAATCGCGTCAATATTACCAATCCCAAACGTACAGTTACCGCAAAAAATAACGATTTCCAAATAAAAAAAAATAGGTTCGATAAATTATTACCTTTCCAACAATACGAAACAATTTAAATCGGTTGAGATTTGACAAAAGTTTTATGGGCATTTTTTTTGCATTTTATTTTTTGCAAAAATGTCTAAAATTCAAATGTTTATAACACCATCAAAACGGCAAACGCTGCAAATTCACGAGCCCATTAAACTGTCAAATTAATAAAAAAAAATCAATTACATTAAAAAAAATAAAAATATAAAATATATGGAATTAAACGGGGCAAAAAAAGTTTTAGACTGATTGCTTATAATTTCATCGAATCTAAATTTCATCAACTTATACCCAATCGGATAACTGAAAAAGTTCCAAAAACGTGTATTTTTAATATATTTTGAATACTATATTCATAAGAAAAAAATGATTGTTTTTTTTTTTAATCTACGCCCAAAAATACCTAGAAAAAGTTCGATGATAAACCAGCTCTCGAGTGGAGACCCAAATATGCTAAATCGCGTAATTGATCTATAACAAGAAAGTTTTCGGTTCAGTATTTTTGAATTTAGTGTCGCCATGAAGAAATGCTATACAAAAACAAACCACTACATTTCTTCATTTTCACCTGGAGACTTTCACGCATTTCCGGTATAATTATTTATGCTCGTAAAACCAATCTTTATACCATTTCATCCGCCTCAAGTTACAATAATTCCGTTAAAAGTATTTGTACATACTATATAGTAATTATAATTATAATGTACTCTAGTATTATTACAATGTACCACATTATATATATTTTATTTTTATATACTCTAATCGTAATTATCATTGGCACCGTACACTTCGAGGAACTTGTAAGACTGCGTTGTCGTCGCGCCGAGCAATTACACGCAAAGAAGAGCAAAAAAAGCCACAACTACACTCATTGAAACTTGAACTTGAGCAATCCAGTCCATTTATGTGTGCTCGACGCGGAAAAGTATCTATGTGTGTGTGTGTGTGCATGAAATTGTACGCCAAGGCAAATTATGCTGTTTTTCTAAAAATAACTTTCTTCGCTTTTCTTTGCATCATGTTCTGTGTTCATGTTTTGCGTGAGAGTATAGTAAATGCGTCTCTATTTTATGGCAATCGGACGCATTCCCACAAATTTGTGTCATATTTCGAGAGCGATTCTCCACACATATAATTGTTGCCTCCGTTCGCAGAAGTTGAAGGTCTGCGATTTGTATTTTAGAGATGTACACCAGATTTAATACTTACTAGAATTCGGAGTATTATCGTATGGATAGCTTGCAACCAATGCACCTCCGTGCAGTGAGCCACTTAGCACAAACTGGATCTTGGACACCCACTCTTTGACGGCGTCCGTTTCGGGCTGCTCGCGCTTGGTGTTCTGCTTAAAGTAGTCCGGAAAGTTTCGGTTCAAATCGAAGCCACGGGCATTGTATCTATTTCAAGAATAAGGGTGTTTAATTTCATATATATTCAGATTATACTGCGAAGCACAAACCTTCCTTGACCACCATCGCAGGTGCCCTCCTTCGACACCGCGTACCCGTCCGGATTGAGTGAAGGCAAAATATGAATACGAGTATTGTCCAACAGCCACTTAATATACGGATCCGTCGAGTAGCTCGTCACCAGATACTGAACCAAGTGCAGCATCAGCTCCTTGCCAACGGCCTCGTTGCCATGAATGTTGGCAATGTACTTGACATCCGGTTTACCGATCATATGCTCGTACGGTGACGCCGAGACGACAATCACCCACAGGTCTCTGCCCTGCACCGATTTTCCGATCGAATACAAGGCGGTGAGGTTCGGGAACCTTGCAGATGTGGCTCTAAGAAGAAGAAAAAATAAGGAAATTAAAACTGGAGAAATTAAAATGAAATTAAATGTAAAAACAAACCTCAGAACTTTGGTCATCTCGTCGTGATTGTGATAGACAAAGTCTAGAAGGCCAGCATCGGGCACGTACGCTCGAGGCGCTGGCAAGCTCTCAAAGTCACTGCTCGGAACGGCATGACTGCTTATGCACAGGCAGCAGTATAGATTGCAGAGCACGTACGCCGCGACCAGCAGAGAATTGGTCACACTGAATGAGACCATCGTTTATCTGAAAGATTTAATGGAAATTAGTATGTGTTTTTCTAACAAAACAATTTTTATGGTTTTTTTAAATTTATTTATGATATCTGACATTTGAGTCGAGGGACTTTCAAATTTATGAACTAATCATCGATAATGGTACTTATAAACAACGTGGACAGTTCAAAAGTTTTCAGAGTGCATATGCGGATCCAGAAAATATTCTGGGGGATATATCGTCATTAAAGTATTTGACACATTTTTTTAGGCATTTTAAGTTTGTTTCTACTAAATTCAGATTTTTCAAGGTTTGGTTTATCAAGATTTGGTTTTTCAAGATTCCGTTTTGCAATATTCCGATTTTTAAAATTCTGTTTTTTTTTTCAAAATTCTATTTTTTAAATTTTGAGTTTAAAATTTTGGGATTACAAAATTCAGGAATAAAAAAAATATTGCAAAAGTATCTAAAAAAACTTAGCATTTAATATTATTATTTGCTTACAATTATGTGTGCCAAAAAAACTAAATTGTTTCCAAAAATAATAAATAATAAATGTCACATAAAAACTTTTTTGATTTCAAAAAAATGTACGCAAATGAATACAAAAGTGCAACCAAAAAAATAATTAAATAACAGCAACAATACATATTTTTTCGGTGTCACTCGATTGGCCGACATCCGGTGAATTTTTATTGGCCGGATCACGATTGGCCGAATGATTCGATTGTCCGAATGATACGATTGGCCGATTTTGGATTGGCCGAATTTCTTTTGACCGAATCGGTTTTTGATTTTAATTCGGACAATTGTCATTCGGCTAATTGTACAATTTGGCTTAACGTGAGTCGGCCAATCGTGATTCGGCCATTCGAAATTCGGCTAGTCGTATTACAATTATTTTATTTTGGTACAATCTTTTTTTTAGGAAAACACATTTTTTCCGGTGACAAAAATGTATTTTTATTGCAATTAAAATTTATCCATAGTAAAAATTTTTCTTCTTCTTTACAATAATTTATTCAAGGTAATATATATCATAAAAAACGGGAACAATTTTTGTTTAAAGGTAAGTTTAATTTTTAATTCATGTTCTTATTAAGCCAAAACCCCCTGAATACGCTCAACCTGAATAAAGGCTGAATAATTTGGCTTACAAAGCTGGCTTACTAAACTCAACCTGAATATAGGTTCAGACATTTTGATAAATATTCTGGCAGAGTAGGCACTATTCAGCTGGTAATTCTCATTTCCCTATAACAGCTGGCATGCTTCTTAGGATTTATTTGTATTTGATAGCAACTTTTCTTTAATAATTCAATTTCTATAGAGAAGAATAATCTCCTAAACATTTACAAGCATCAGACCCGGGATTCGAAACCTGAAGCTATTGATGTACCCATAACCATATACGATTTATATATAAAATAAAGTTGAAATACAATTATCATGTTATCAAGTAATCTTCTAATTGATTTACTTTTTAGGGGAGGGGGGAATGTCCCCATGTTTTGTGTCGAAGAAAATAAACGTGTGTTAGTCTTAGTTTAGGGTAGTGGCTTTTTAACGAAATTACGATTACTCTTACTATGACGTCAGTCGAGCTTAGAAAAGGACTGTCGAATGCTGATGCACAAAAACTGATCACCCTAATTTGGACACCATCCACTCATATCATTTTCTATATCAAGATTAAAGGAGCAGAATGGGTCCAAATTGGTGTAAAAAACATATTTTTATTTTCTATAAATATCCCTTCGATTCCCAAAAAACTTTTTAGTTTATCCGTATAATCCAGCATCAAGTATTTTTAAAATCCTCAAAATCATGAATATAATAATGTCAACCTTGAATCTATTCCAAAATCAATGTTATTCCATTATCTTAAACCAAAAAAGAAATTCATAAAAATTAGATTAAAATTTATATTTTATTTTACATCAAAATTATCTATATTTACCATATTTTTTTTCGTAAATATTTTGTCTGTTAAGATATGAATTATTTGAGTACTTTCTCGAAAAAAATTCTAATCATTGAAATCTAATATTTTAATATTTATTTTCTATGTTTTTTAAATAATTAAATATTTTTCTAGAATTTATCATTTAATTTAAAAACCTTTTTAATAAAATAATAATTTCTCCTAATTTTTGTAAATAAAGAAGTTTTCTGAAGACAATATAAAGCAATTTAAGTTACCTTTAAAAAAAATGTTTTAAACTGAAAATCAAATACGTTATTAGTCCAAAAAGTGATGTTTATGTACATGGAGGTTTACATCTTTCGATTAGCTTTAAGTAATTTTATTTGAGTGTAATGAGGGTATTATTTTTCCTCATTTTTAGAATAAGCAAAAACAAAAAAAAAATCATGAAAAAAATTAAGGCCTAGATTTTTTATTGGACAAAAATGAACCTTAGACGAATTAAAGTGATATATTTATTATAATATGATATTTATTAACAAAAATCTAAAGAATAAAAAATTCCGATAATTATTTTTAATTAAGCTACGATTACACATGCAGTCAAAACATTCAGTTATTTCTCAGACTGATCAGTTACATCAAAGCGTCCTTTGGCAACGGTACTGAAGAAGTTTTTAAATTGTCTTATCAGCTCGTGCACAATCCTTAAACTGCATCGGACGACTTTCAATTTTTTTTTAATAAATAGCTGTTAAATAAAATTAGAATTGCTCGCCGCACCGTTTTTAGTTTGGTCAGAAAGTTTTTTTACAGGTAGGAAAATTTTTGTTTTGCCTGAGTTTAAAAATTATCACTAAACGGCTTAGGACAACTTCTATATTTTTAATGAATAGTTATTTTTTTTTAGAAATGACCGTACCTCAACTGTTTTTGTTTGGTAAAAAAGGTATTTTAAATGTAAAAAAAAATCAATTTTTTAAATAGGCTCAAAAATTTACTTTAAATGGATTCGTTCGACCTTACAAGGTGTACTGATTCTATGGTAAAATACGGAATTGTCCTTTGTGACACCTCTCCGGGGAAAATTCGAACAGTGTGTGTGATAAGTTTGAAATCATTGTCTTCAATAAAATATTAAGATCGCATTTTGGCAATGTCGGAAGGCTTTCAGTAAATTTTGTGGGTTGTCTCCCTAAGTGGTCTACTGCTTCCAAGCCATAATAATCAGACCCACAGAGTGAGAAAATTATAATCCATAAGACAATTCATATTCATCTATACTATTCTATTTTATTTATCTATATTGGAAGTTTTGCTACCTCTCTACCTCTTCATTGAGGTGGAAGGTGGTCGGTGGCACAAAGATTCAAAAATACCTTAGCGGATGTTGGAAACCCCATCAAAGCTTTTAAAAAAAACGAGTTGTCCACTTACCGGTCATTGTAGAGTGTAGACTACAAAAATACCAGCTACTCTGATAGTCCCACCTTCAATTCATTTCCTTCTCGACGAGGGTCCAGAACTAGACATTCTCAGATTTCAAGTGTCCCACACCTACAATATCACCCTTTGGTTTACCATTCCTTCTGCCTCTAGTAAGGGAGGTTCTCCTTTTTCTATAGCACATTAGGTCCTCTCTCTGGCCTGCGTGGCGGATCTGTCTCTTTTAGGCGGTCCCCTTTTCATCATAATTAAGAACCATTGCCTAGTTTATTAATGGTTTACAAAATTGACCACCAACTTTCGTTTACGTGGCATTTCCGTCCAATAGCTTTTCTAGGTCCTCTATTTCTAGTTGTTACACTACAACTAAAGCCACATCTGATCATTTGCGTGATGCCATTAAAAAAAAACAGGTATAGTATAATATTTTTTCTGTGTTTTTTTTTTGTGTAACATTAATTTTATTTGGCACTTTTTATTGTTAGCATTTATTAAAAACAGTATTTTTGAAAATATTTAATTTTTTCTTTATGGGCGTTCTAATCGGACGGATGTGTTTGTTTTTACAATCATATATTTTTTGATTATTATAAAGCATTTTTTCATTTTATTGCTGGCTCAAATGTAACCTATAAGTAAAATGGAAAAGTTTTAAATAACTTTTTTAATTGTATTCGGTATTTCCCGTTTTAAAATTGACTATAAAACAAATGATTTAAAGAAATGATTTCTAAAAAAATTCGAGCTAACTTCGAGAAATTTTACAACTATATTCCAGTTGTTTTCAAATTATTAAATTATTTATTATTTATTCAACCCAATTTAAACATTGCCCAAATCTCGATTGGCCGAATAATACAATTGGCCGAATGATACGATTGACCGAACCAAAATTGGACGAATTTAAAGGTAAACCCATCAAAAACCAATTCGGCCAATCGTATCATTCGGCCTATCGAGATTCAGCCAATCGTGATTCGGCCAATCGTTAATCGGCCAATCGTGATTCGGCCAATCGGATTTCGGCCAATCGAGAGACACCAATTTATTATTGGCGAATAGCACGTACTGTGGTGTAGGATAAAACTCGTTTTTAGACGTCAAATCGACGATTTTATATTTATTCTCATACGATTATCCTTGTTTTTTGCTGTCAAATCAAGATTGGCATTTCGCCAATATAAATAATAAATTAGAATAAAATAAATTCATTTCATTCCGCCAAAAGTACTACCTTGAAAAATATAGCAAACTCATAAATCTCTATAGAAAATGAACAATTTCATTGCCAGTTCTTTGTAAACAATCGGAATTAACATTTTTAAAGCAATGACACACTTGGTAAATCCCGCACCATTTTGTGATTTAATTACAAATGCAAATAAATCATCTGCTTATTTAATATATATATAAATATATATGTATACAAACGAGTATTCACGCATGCGCAAATGGATATTTAGTGTATTATCACTGTTTATATGTATGCATATAGCATATATTGGTATAATAACCTCAAAAAAGAAAGTCAGTTCGGTGTAACTAAAATATGCGTGTGTTTGTGCAAGTGCGTATATATCTATATTATAGCCGTGCCATCCGCAGTCTAATGCCAGCATAATTTGTTTTTGTTGATCGTAACTAGTGCATGTACCTCCATTTATTTCTATTTCTATACATTTGTTATGGTTGTTAGTTGTTGTTTTTCAGAAACACATTAAATGATTGTGTAATTTGTTGAGATCAAAGTGGATTGATCTACAAATTACGCCATTTTTCAAATCTCAAATGGCTTTTATCTTTTTCTATCGAAATGGTTGCGGTATAAACAAATAAATGGTTTTTATTTAACAGGGCTTATTTTTAAATAATTTGTGTATCAAATTCAACATTTTTTTTAGCTTTTTTTTATTCAATTTTTTTTGATTTTTACATTTTTGTTTAGCATTTTTTAATTAATAGTTTTTTATAGTAAAAAAAATTTTTTTACATTTTTTTATTCTTTGTAACAGGTGTGTATTCATTGTAACCATATTTTTTGTGGGTAGCCATAGAATATTAAATTATAAACAAATAAAACGTTTTACAAATTAGATTTTGATTTTCTTCATTAAAAAAAAACTGGATTTATATTGAAGACGTGATCACTGATCAACTTAAAATACCGTTTTTCCATTTCAAAAATTTTAACTTGTTTTTGTGTATTTATAGAATCAATCCATTTTTATATATCACAATAACGTTTTATAAATATCTCGCATTAAAATTCTGTCTTTTTTGTTTTAAATTACTTGTTTTTTTTGATAAAAACATGTTTTTAATATTGAAATACGTGATTTCGATCATCATCATTTAAAGCCAAAAGTTTTTTTGTATGTTTTAAGTTCATTTTTGTCTACTTTTTGGCTTGTTGATATTAAAATACGCAAATTTATAATATTGAATTATTAAATACTTGTTTTAAAAAATATATAAAAATTCGAAATTTAGAAGCTAGTTGATTACCTAAATTTTATATTGGTTATCTTTTTGTAATTTAACAAGTTAGTGTTTTTAAAAATAACTATAGTAAACATGTCAAAAAATGATTAAACATTAGTATTTATTTATTATTTTTTTAATTTATTATTAATATTTTTATATGGTAATTTATATAATTATCCTTTGCTTCAATGTGAAATGATGATGTATCATGCCTTAGCCAACTGTGCTATAGAAAACTTAATGCCATTATCACATTTCCTCAGATTTGTGCAACACTTCCTAGAAACCAAAAAACAGCATTAAACCATGCACCAACCAAACAGCAGCATGAAAACTGCACTCGACCAAATGCTGATAAAAATGGCAGCTTTTTAGCAGCACCGACCAAATGCTCTTAAAAAACTGCAGCATTCAAATATGCCAATAAACGCTCCTACCAACGAAGGACTTTAGCAGCGTTGCTTGTATTAATAAAGTACTGAATATTAGTTGCAAACTGATTAATCGGTACTTTTAACGGAAATATATAACCGGTTAACCGATTAAAAATAATCGTTTTTTTAACTTGTATTTTCCTTGGTATTTGCTTTTTAAACACGTTTAATTATATTTTTATTTAAAAAAAATCCAATTTTTTAAATTTCATAATTCTAATTCTCGATTTTTTTTTGTTTAATTTTTTGTTTTTTTTTGAGATTTTTAATTCATACATTTCAATACTGAATTTAAAAAGAAAGGATTTTTTATAAGTGATTTTGAAATATGATTCGAAAATTACGGACATTGCAGTGCTAGATAAAGGTCAGATAACATATGTTAAACCAAATTTAATTTCGTATATAATTTGATGATGACAGAAAACATGGGATCGGCTTGTTTACCAAGGTATTTAAAAATCCCGTATTTGATTTCTTTTATTTTTTAATTAATTTTTAATTTTTGCATGTAGATATTTTTTAATTTAAATTTTAAATACGGAATTTGGAACTCAATCGGAGACCGGCTAGACCCGGCGTCTTACTAATTTATTTACATCCAAGGCGGCCGTCGGTGGCTAACAAGTTGAAAAAAGTTAAATAAATTTTATTCTCGGACATACATATAAATTATATAAACAACCATTAATAAATTAATTAAAAAGAATACAAATAAATCGTGACTTTTTAAAAAATGTGCACAAAAATTTAAATAATTTAAGCTGAAACTGGATGGATTTAATGCTGGAAGGTACATCACACCTTTTAGGTTACCCAGGGTTTCGCGAAAATACCCAGGTAACAAAAACACAAAGCCTTGGGAAATCTAGGAAAAATCCTTGTAAAAACCCATAAAAATAACGGGAAAATCATAGAAAATCCCTGGAAAAATAGAAGATGAAAAGAAGCAAAAAAACTCTTAGCACAATTGGTAATTATTTCCCTGTATTTCCCAAAATTTCTTGAGATTTACCATCATTTCCAGGGATTTCCAACAATTTTCCAAGATTTACCAGGATTTCCTGGAATGTTGATTTTACCGGGATTTACTAAGATTTCCTTCGAATTTCTTCTGGATTTCCTAGAAATTCCCTGGGAATTCACAGGTAAAACAAACACAAAAACTTGGCAAAATTTTGGAAAAATCTCGGTATAAACCTGTAAAAATAACGGAAAAATCGCGGAAAATCCTTAAAAACCCAAATGTAATCACAAACAATCCCGGGAAATCCCGGTTAAATAAAAAAGAAGGAAATTCTTACTATCTTTCGAAATCCGACTTTAAGAAATTTCCGAGATTTTCCCGGAATTAAAGTGGGATTTCCCGGGATTTTAAATGGATTTCAGTGCAGTTTTCAAGGATTTAAATTGGATTTCAGTGAAATTTCTTGGTATTTCCTAGTGATTTTCCCGCAATTTCCACGGATTTCCTCGGGGACTTTATTCCACAATTACCGGGATTTCCTAGGTATTCCCAGGAATTTCCAAAGGATCCTTTAGGATTACCTTGAAAATTTCCAGCAATTTTTTCGGGATTTCAGTGAGATTTCTCTGGATTTCGCGGGATTTCCCAGGATTTTTCCAGGATTTCAGGGGACACGTAAACGGTTTTTTTTACAGAAAAAACATTTTTTTTTGAATTTTGTAAAACATAATTTTAAAAAACAATATTTTAAAATCGGAATTTTGTAAAAACAGAATTATTGAATCGCAATTTAAAAAACAGAGTTATGTAAAAACAGAATTTAATATCCTTAAAATCCCTTTTGTAATCAAGAATTTTGTATAACTAAATTTAAAAAAAAACAAAATTTTAAAATCGTAATTTTAAAAACAGATTTTGTTAAAAACATAATTTAAGATCCCAAAAATACCTTTTGTAATCAAAAAAAAAAACAAATTTTTAAATCGAAATTTTAAAAACTTTTTTTAAAAAACAAAATTCAAAATCCCTAAAAAATGTAGTCAAATATTGTAATCAAGAATTTTGAAAACGCAGAATTTTGTAAAACTAAATTTTGAAAAACAAAATTTTAAAATCGGTATTTTAAAAACAGAATTTAAAATCGGAATTTTGTAAAACTGATAACAACAGAATTTAAAATCCCTAAACAAGTTAGTCAAATACTATCGTATCGATATGACTCTTCCCCAGACCATTTTCTAGATCTGCCAATGGCAACAGCATTCAAGTATGTTGTAGTCATGCAGTTATTCAATATGAGACCCAACTGGAAATGCTTCGTGGTTTGAAGGGTGGCGTTCAAATTATCTATAAAGATACGTTACCTGGTAAGGAAGTTTTTTAGGGCGCGAAAGACTGGCTTACAGGTCTCCCTCATTAAAAGACTTTCTTATCGGGTAACGAAGATATGTGAGCTCGATTGCACATTATTTTATATAAAAACAGGCACTTCTTCAATAAACAAAATATTTTTTCTGATTTAAAAAGGTGCCCAAAAAACAAAATGTTTTCCGGAAAAAAGTATATTGGATTCATTAAACATTTGTTTACCTATAATATATTAAAATTGTTGACATACAATGTGAATTAAATTTTAAAAATATATGTGCTATTTTAAATTATGTTCAATATTTTTTTTTCAAAAAGTGTAAAAAAAATGCACAAATAAAATAAAAATCAAAAATATAAAAAAAATGTGTTTGAAAAAGTTAACAAATGTCAAAAAAAACAGTAAAATAATTTATGAACAATAAAAATTATTGCCATTTTCTCTACATAATAGTATATATATTTTTTAATATTATTAAGTGTGTGTTTTTGTCATTAATTTTTTAAATAAACACCATTTGTCTGAGGAGAGGCAAGAAAAACATTGCTAGCTTTGATTTGTTTTTCACCTTTGTTAGTTTTTAAAAAAAAAAACTGAAATAGTCGTCTATAACAAACAATATGATTTTGTCCATTGAGCCAAAGTTTACCACCATTGCTCAATCTAGAAAAATTAGCGAAAGTTTTGCAATTTTTGCTCAATCTAGTCAAAAAATAGACAGTCAGAAAAATATCGTAAGTTTTTTTTACTTTTTTAAATGTCTACTTCAGATTCTGTATTGCAGGGAACAAATAGATAGTTTCAAAAAACCAAAAGGAAAGTCTAAGAAAGGTTTTTTTGTCCAAGCTTTTATTATTTCTTTCTTAAAAAAAGACAAAAAAAATATTTGAACTAGAAACAATGTTGCATTTTTTTTATTGGGGTATATATTCATTCATAAACTACTTCAAAGCATTTTAAAAAAAGGTCTGGAAGGAGATCTAGAAGGAGGTCTATTCTCAAAGCGGTCTTACATTTTTAAATCTATATTAAAAATCGAAATAATGTCAAAAAATGAAAATATATCGTACCATTATTAATTTACCATTGTTTCACGGCACAGGTTAGAAAAATGTACCTGAATGTCGGTATTAAATTTTCAAGAATACTATTAGGTTAGATATCGTTCCAAAATTGTAGATTTGGGTATACCAAAATAAAACAGATAAATTCGAGAACAGCCTAAGACCTTTAAATGCAAAAAAACATAAATTCACTGTATACCTGAGAGTATCGTTGCCTCTGGGCAATTTCTGAAAGATATCGGTAAAATCTTATTAATAATCAAAAAGCGTTACGATTGGGTAACATCCTTGATTTTTAAAACGGCTTGAATCTGTCGAGGCTTTGTGTCCACTATCCATTATTTTTTTGGACGTACACTAATTATTTATATCTCGATTTAAGAATTAAAAAGAACTATTTTTTGAGTTTGAAGATCTCCAAAATTTAATTGTATAGTATCCACTAAATTGAGAGATTAAACAAACTCTAAAAAATATAGTAAAATTTTTTGTGTATGTACGAAATATATATATTTATTTTTTTATTTTTAAGCATCAATATTTCAGAGTTTATTATTATTAATATAATTTCTTTATTCCAACCTCAAAAAACAAAAGTTGTACAGACATATATACAATTTTTATTTTTTTTTTGTTTTGGGAAGGATAGGTGATACGGATCAGTGTATTTTTATTTGTAAGTATTTTAATATGTTTTAATGTAATGCAATTTAATGTAACATTAAGTACTTAAATTATTATTAAATTATTTAATTAAAAAATAAAATCAGCGCGCACATTTTTTTTACAGCACTACTTCGTATCAGATTTTATTTATTTGTTTTATGGTTTTTAGATCGAACAATATTACTTTTAACATATGTAATCCCGTTGGAAATACTGATCTCATTTCTATGCAGAATCAGTATTCTAATCTGAAGCTCTTTAATTGCACTATAACCGGTTCTACATAAGTATTAAATAAAAAATATATTAAATCTATCCATTTATTCATTACAAATTTCTTCGAAGCAATAACTGGTTTGTTTTACCGATTGAACTGCGTGCGCACTAATAATAT
>JAAAKO020017975.1:0-15725 GCA_010015015.2 Bolitophila cinerea | reverse complement strand
ATGTAAAAAATAACCTATTTCAAAGTGAAATTTTAACAGAATCATTTATATCAATACATATATATATATATATGTATATATATATATATATATCACATATGCTAGTACATACTTGTTTGTACATAAACATAATGGAAAAGGTGTGTCACGGAACTGCACGCGAGCTTTTCATTCATATGCCAGTTGAAAATGCACAACATAATTCCAATATGCATATACAAGCTAATATATAATAGCATAATATCGTTTGAATGAATAATCTAATTAAATATGCATATATTACGTATATTAGCCAAAATTGGGTGTGGTTTTCTAATGCGTGATTTCCGTTGATAACCGTACCGTACATACTCCTATTAATGACAAATGCATATAGTTGCACTACTGCGCTATAATTATATGCATTATACAGTATATTTGATCCTGGTACAGAAAGAAAATCTGTGCCACATCCGAATAAAAATCGATTTGTAACTTAACGCTAAAACAGAACTCATTATAGCAATAATTATTTATATATGCATAAATAGAGTAATTAAAAAAACTAGAACTTTTATGTAGGGTACAGCGCGCGATATAAATAGTGGTAAAATTAACACGTTTACACTTGTTTGCTCCATGTGTTGCAATTGCACAATTACTTAGGTGCCCCTACATCTTATATAGTTTATACATTTATGTCGAGAATGTACGTATTGCTGTTTTGCAGAGTTCAGCATAATTACAACTTTGTAAGTTATCCGTTTAAATAATATGTTCTACAAAGTGTTTAGTTTCATTGTTTAATCTCGAGTAGGATTTTATGGCAATGTTACATGTTGTACACCGGATGTATATACGAATTCTGGCTATGCTATTTGCTTGAAATCTTGTTGGTGCAGCCGTTTCTTTGGTCAGGAGTTCTAAATTACGAAATGGTTGATTGTCTGATGATAGAGGAGGTATCAGAGGGTGTAACAAGTAATCTTACCGTGAACAATGCTATTGTGTATGGGGAAAATATGTTTTATTTTTTTTTGTTTTATCAATTAACCAAAAAAAACGTTATTTTCAAAAACATCCAACATTTTTATAAAAGATGTAAAGAAACACAAACCAAAAAAAAAGTGTCGGTTTTTGATTATGTTACTCTGTAGGAATTGGGAATAAAACATCACTAGAAATTCCGTGATAGCTTTCACTACATACATTTTAGTGTCACCGAATTGTGCAATATATAATACATACATTGATGTGTTTTTTTATAATATTGGATATAATTATTAGATCATACTATATTAATACTTTGTATCAAATGAGTGTTAAGACAGCAGAGTATAAAGTTATCAAGTTATCTGCCGCAGAAAAGTTTATTTTTTCATATCGCAGCTATTTATCTAGTGTTCAATTAATTTTGATTTAATTTTATCGGTGCATAATAAACAGAGTATCCTTTTCTTTGCATACGCTCTGAAATAATAAATTAATTTGATTTCCTCAGATAATTCTTGTTTTTAAGTCTATAAACGTTTAGAAATAGGAGCAATTGTTCGTTTAGTTTTTTTTTATTTGGTTTTCTTCCTTGCGTAAGAGGAGGTCCATGAGAAATAATTTACCGGTGAACAAAACTTCTTGTGAGTTGTAAAACTGAACAAGTAGACCTATATATATTATTTAAGGATTACCAAAAGAGTTCTTAAATATACGTGTTTCCAAACAATAAGTCATGATACACGCGAAACCGAGTTTATAAAATCATATTTGTTTTGGCTTGGCAATAAAGAGCAATCCAAAAAAACAGTATTATCCGAGTGTTGTTGAAAGAACTGGATAGAACATGTTAATGTGGCATTAGTAGCAAGCAATATACTATAGCTAAGTCACCTTGATGTGACATTTACAATGAACGTATCTTCGATTTCACTTCAAATCCGAAAAAAAAATGATTAGCTTTAGAATTTAGTTAATACCTCAGTTCTCGAGACTAGACTGAACATCTCGTAAAAGGTCAACACTCTTATCTTACTGCAAAGTCACAGCAAAAAAAATGAGCAATGTGAAGTATTTGAAGTTTTGCCCAATTAGTGTGACTGTAGGGTGCACTGAAAAATGTTTAGAATTTAATGGAGTTAAAAAACTCAAAACTCAAAACTTCATCGAACACACTCGAGGGATCCTTGGAATTTACATCATTCAGCTAAGAGCTGAATAACACAGACCCCCCCCCAGAGTTTCCGAAGCAACGAACAGATTTCCAGTCAATTGTAGTCGAAAACAAAAAATTACGGGCGTAACTCACTCAATTCGACACGATTGCTCTTACAGACTTCCACTACTGGGTCGCAATATCGACCCTTTTACAGTGTGCAGTGGCGTTTGTATCCGTTGGTTTTTCTCTTTATATACCGATCACACTGTACAGACATGATCTCATGGATCAAATTAAAGGAATTTTAGATGGTCAGGCATAATGATCGGGAATTAGCAACATCTGTGGTTTTGGCCAACTGGTTATTAGAGTGGATCGGCCTTGTATGGATATTTTTAAAATAATAAATATAAAAATGCCTAATAGTAGAAAAGAATGGCAATAAATAAAAATGCATTTTTTGTTATTGTTTTTATAAGGTCTTTCATTAGCACATCGGACTGAAAGATTGAAACTTTTGTGGATTTTTTACTTGAAATTCAAGATTTATAAAGAAAAATGAAGTGAAGTTGAATCCTAAAACATAAAACACTGTTTTACCATAACTTTAAATTTTAATAATCTACACTGAAAATTAAAACTAGAATTCTTCCATAAAAAAGATCTTTTTTGCATAATTTATTCAGTGTCATATTCGAAAAACACTTATCGGCTACGGTGACCTTTCGAGTTAAAGACAGAAAAACACTTTTTCAATCAACATCGAACGTTCTTTTTTTACGTTATCCCACTGTTAATCCAATCTGTCAGCCCGAGCGTGCTAATGGAAAACTTAAAAAAAAATCGAAAACAAGAAACGCATTTTTTTAATTAAATTTCTTTTTCACTATTAGGCATTTTGATATTCCAAAAATTCGTCCAATTGGTGGTAAATATATTTATATGTGTTGGTATAAACCACCAGGAGTTGCACACTATATGTATTGTTTGTATATTGACGCATTGCCCAAATTTTTTGGTCATGTTGATATTAAAGATAATGACACTGTGTTTATTGTTAGAGATTTTAACATTCCTTCAGTGGAATGGATCAATGACGACTCTAACCCCAAAAACGTCCTGCCTACTAGTTCCGGATCGGTTGAACAATCTAACATGCTCTCTATGCTGTTTGGCAGTGATCTATGTCAACTGAACAACATTGTCAATTTTAAAGGTAAATTGTTGGATCTGGTGTTTAGCAGTAATACTGATGACGTAAACATCGTCGAGTATACTGTGCCGTTGAGTAGAATGGATGGCTACCTTGTTCCAATTGAAGTAACATTTGATTTGACCTGCAAAGTTGTTTGACTCCAAGCGGTCAAATTTTGTTTCATTAACATTCTGTCCACCAATTGGGACAGTTTGTTTAAACTTGCAGCGGAGTTGGAGAATCGGATGATAAATTTTATATAGAATCTAGTGGCTTTGATCTATTTGTCTCATTGAAGACAGTGCGACACACTAGGCGTCCAGTATGGTTCAATCGTTTGCTCTTGAAGCTTATATAAATATATATAATAATGCAACTGACCATTCAAAGTATGCTATAGTCTGAGATGTAGATTCACATCGTTACAAAGTAGGCTCTACGATGAAAACCTCAGGAAAACTCAAAACGATCTGTCTAGTGATCCATCTAAATTCTGGTCTTACGTGGACGCCAAGAAAAAGACAAAAGGTTTTTCTTCGATGATGAGGTATAAGGATGTGAAATCTTCTGATATCAAGGACATATGTGAAAGGTTTGGTAATTTTTTTGAAAGTGTTTACATATCGGATGAAGCAATGGTTCAGATGGACCGCTACTCAGATAAACCTTTTGGAGTTTATAAAATCTTTGATTTGAGTTACATGACCTTTACTCGCAGTGATGTCTTAAATTCGCTTTTGAGCATTAATGTGAATAAGGGCAAAGGTCCTGACAATATTTCACCGTTGTTTTTGAAGAAATGTGCCGAGGCTCTCGCTGAGCCTCTTCTTTTTATTATCAACTTAATACTTTCATCCGGCGTCTTTCCAGATCGTTGGAAGACGTCTTATATCACACCCATTTTTAACTCTTTGAGTCCATAGCCTGTGATGTGATGAATGGTCAATTAAGAAGAACGATATCGTTGAATCAACACGGTTTAATGTCGGGTTGGTCAACTACGACAAATTTGGTAGAATTTACGAACTATGCTATGGGTATTATTGAGTCCGGCACACAGGTACATGTTGTGTACACTGATATTTGCAAAGCTTCGGTAGATTGCATCACAGCTATCTTGTAAAAAAGTTGGACGATATAGGTGTGCACTCATCTCTTTTGAGTTGGATTCAATCATATCTAAACGGTCGAACACAATATGTTAAGATCGATTGGCGGTCTAGTTTGTTTACGGTGAGATCCGGGGTACCCAGGGGAGTCACTTGGAACCACTTCTTTTCAACCTGTTTATAAACGATATTGCTACTGTATTTACCAACTCCAAATGCCTTGTGTATGAGGATGATTTAAAAATATTTAATAAAGTCGCGACGTTATCAGATTGCGAGGGCCTACAGCGTGACCTGGATTCATTGTCTTCATGATGTGAGCGGAATTGTCTTTTTTTAAATATTAATAAATGTAAAACGATGTCTTTTTATTGTAAAAGATACCTATTAAATTTCATTATACGGTATAATAGGCGTCTCCTTACCAAGAGTGTCTGAAATTCGTGATTTGGGTGTTCTCTTTGATGAGAAGTTGTCGTTCATAAAACACTATAACGTAACAATTTTAAAGGCATATTCTATGCTCGGTTTTATGAAGAGGATCTGCTCCGAATTCTTAGACCAAAAAGCACTAAAAAGCGTGTACTGTGATCATGTTAGATCACATTTGGAATTCGCATCGGTAGAATGGAATCCGGTTCACGCTGTGCATTCTAATAGTTTAGAGTTTATACAGAAGAAATTTCTTCTGTATGCACTTCGTCGTGTGGTGGTTAGAGATGACAATTTTGTCCTTCATCCCTATGCGGACTGGTGTGGGCGTTTGTCGCTAGAGTCACTTTCAGTTAGAGACGTAAAAATGCGGGTGTGTTCTTCATTGTTGACTTTTTATCACATCGCATCGACGCACCAAATTTTGGTGTCACTAGTTAAATTTAATGTACCTACTCGAGTTTTGCGCGAGCATGACTTCTTAAAAGTTAAAAAGCACAGAAGTTCATATGGCTAAGTCTTTCAACCTTTCAACTGGGTATGTCACAATAAAAAATAGTTTACAATTTAAAAAAGGAAAATGTAATCCTTGCGCCTCTTTAAATTGGTTAATATAAAACTATATTAGACTTGTAAGTTTAAAATAATATTCAAGTACAAAGCAATTTTAACACGCTGAATACAAAATATTTCTAAAATATTGTATATAGTATTTTTTAGGATATCGAAGATCTTCTTAAACAATATGGCAGGGACTTTTAGTATAGATAAAAATCAAGGAAATACGAATCCTTTCGTATGATTTCCGATCCAAACTTGTGGATATAATTTAAAGACATTTTTTAAAAATGGGGCTCAGGAAACACTGTATAAATTATAAACTTTCCAGATTATTATTATTTGTATGTATAGTAAATATAAAAAAGGTTAAAAGTACATACAATGTTGCAAACAGTCGACTAATTGTGTGTAACGTCTTTAAAACATTTTTTTTTACACAATTTTGTTTCACAGTGCGTTTTTTTACTTATCGTCAGGTTTAGATTTTAGGTTTGTATAAAAACGTGGATTTGGGAGAAACTCAAAGAATAATCTTTCTAATTATATTATTATAAGGCTACGAATTTTGTTGCACACTGTATAATTCAATTTTATAATCCAAAATATTCCAAATCGATCAAAAAAATAATAATTGAGCCTAGTAGACATTTTTTTATTGCTCACCTATAATTTGCTCTCCATAAAAAACATCAATATAAATATACATAAAATATATAGGTGGCAATGATAGCAATACATGCATTTGTCGATAATGCAACAGCTATGGCAAAAATATTTAATGTATCAAAACTTTTTTACTTTCCATTCCCTGGTAAATAATAATTTTTTTTTACTATTTTGCTTATACTTTCGCAAAAAAAAATATACCAAACATTTAAAAATAAACAATCCATATTTTTGGCACTACAAAACAATATAACATAAAAGAAAAAAATATAAATATAAAACAAGCAAAAAAAAAACTTACGTTAATGGGTTTATTTAATAGTTCTAAACTTCTAATTCAATAAAGCGTAATCTTTAAAAAATATGAGTAAAGCCATCTATTTGCAAACGGATGAACTATTTTTGCAGATTTTGAATTATATAATTTACTAAGCTTGGCGTGTATTATAATTTGTACCATGCGTATCATTTTTTCAGTGAGCATTTTTCCGTAAACGTAGCTTTTATTTTCCATTTATTATTTTAGGACTTATAATAAAACTGCTTCATTAAGTTTTAGATGTTTCCATTTCCATTACCAAAAGTATTAGTGTAATTGTTTTTTATACCATGAGAAAACAGTGACATACCAAAACGGTTTTCTATAAAAACATTTTTTTGGGGCCAAACAGAAAAAACATTGATATACGAGCTGCTCCTTTCAACGAAATTTAAATTGAACGAAGAGGGTGGTCTTGTTATCATCGTTGGTATGAGTATTAAAATTAAAATTAATAGATAAACATAGCTTGATTATTTTGTTTTTAACCTATTTTGTACAGGCTTGGTTTAAAAAAAAACTTAATAAATATATATATATATATATTTTTTATAACTATTATTATTTTGTAAATTATTTTTAAAATTTTATAAATATGAATGTATACATAAACAATTAAATTTAAGCAAATTATATTAGCTCTGGGTCGAAAATACCGGGATGACGGTATGAAGGTACGCGATAATGTCTATTTTATCAAAGGCTCTTCTATAATTTAGATTATTTACACAATAAAAGTTTAAAGAGAAAAGTTAAACATAGCAATTAAATCTAACAAACAAATGTAAACAAACACTTTTGAAACAATCTAATTTGTCTGCAAACACTTTTGATGGAGGTACATCCAGTGATTAGGTATATACTATGTAAAAAGTATAAACTTTCAGTATAGCTAAAATGTATACATTTTTTCCATTTACCTGCATATAATACGGGTATATATGTATATGTACGTGTACCGTGTAGTATGTGTATAGTTATTTGCATAAAAGCTCTGCTTCCATTTATAAAATCCTACCATTACGTAACTCACATAAAACCACTATTGTATATACTGTGGTACTGTCTTATGTGGATGAACCGTGTTGACGACATGTTGTGTAATCAATTCAGGCAATTGTTTGGTTATAAGTGTTTTTTGTCTTTAAAACACAAAATAAACCACATGTGAAAAAGAACTGTGTGTATGTGAATATAATAATATACATATACTACATTCCAGAACGCAAATTACCTCAGGTCACCAGAAACCACACGGGCTACAACATTACCTTTATGTGCATAAATAAAATGGTTGGCACACAACCAGGACTGACCTTAGCCATACATTTAAAGATCTGTATAAGCTTTTATACAAGAGGTATCATCTGTTGAAGAAGAATTACGGACTGAGGAACTCCCTAGACAACATTTATAATCCTCCTCGGATAATAGCCCAGATGACCGTGTATGTTTAAAATTGACAATTATAAAATTTAATATTATTCACGACTTTTGCTTTCGTCTACCATATTTCGTTGGATTCTAAGGTGATTTATACATAATTTACTGCCGTTATTTTACCCATGTTCTAAGTCATTCGAAGCATATTCGGCGCTAACACCCAGTTCAAAATACGAACTCGTTCGAACTTCCCAATCGGAATTCCAGACCTCATTTAAGGCTGAAATACTGTGTATCGTTGAGGCCTTAGCCGCCATGAATTTTACACAGGCGACACCCCTAAAAATTGCCGCAAAACTGAGGCCTACTAGAAAAAAAGCTCACAAAGTTTTGTGCGTTTCCATGCGTTGCTATGCATTGAACATTTCAAATAAAAAATATAAAAAAACGTGAGATTCAAACCCGCGAACGCACTTTCAGCTCTTAAACACGCTAACCACTCGCCTACGGTGGTGATAGAATATATCAGTATAATTTCATTATATGAAGAGGTCTATTATGATTTTAGTGCATGAAAAATCGTAGTCGTCATTAACTGCGTTCATAGTAAGCCGGACTGGTCCAAGTAACATTGAAATGCAATCATTTGATTGGCTTACACAAATGAAGTCCACAAAATGTGACCGCGTTGTGTTCCGCGCAATGTGAACGGTTGCCGGGTTACTTGTGTGTTCTAGTAAAAGTTCAAATTGTTGAAGTCACTTTTTTCGGTTTCGACCAAAGCAACCGGAGAAGTTCTTTGGACCTGTCCCGCGAACTGTGAACGCAGTGAATATCACACACACAAACGCATGTCTATGAAAGAGTTGTACTTATCTCCCGTATTGACATCAAGATTATGCAGGATACAGGATAGTTTAGACTTGTGCAATAAACTCAGTTGCTAAAAGAAACAGCTAATATTTATAGTCCAGTTTACACAATATACACAATGCATTGATGCCACGTTTATTATTTACAACACCCCAACTTTTTCATTATTTACATTTTTAACAATTCAAATTAAATAAATGAAAATATAATAAATTAAAAAACTTCTTGGCATCAGCCATATATACGTTACGTTACAAAACTAATTCAAATGTATTTCAGTCCCATTCCGCTGGAACAAAATTTTTGCTTGAGTCTAGGGACTGCCTTGGTTGCAACATAATTGATGTCGATGACCCCACTGTTCACCTGATAACGGATGTGATGATGTTTTACATCAATATGTTTAGTGCGCGCTCTGAATAAATCCTCTTTTGTCACCGCCATGGCACTCTGGTGGTCGCATAGCATGACAATAGGAGGAACGTTTACTACAAAATTGTTTCAACCATATGGCCTCCTGTGTACCAATTGAAATGGCCATATACTCCATAGCCTCCGTTGTCGACAGAGCAACGGTCTGCCCCATGACAAAACCAGTGCACGAACGCCGCTTGTCTACGTCAGACGCGAAATCGGAATCGCAGTACCCATGGAGGTCTTCGTCATCTGAATAACGATTAAAAGACATACATTTATTGTATGCTTAATGTACCTAAGAATTCGCTTGATTGCGTTCCAATGTTTCCTTCCGTGTCGGTCGTTGATTCGACTGACGTAATTTATTGCAAATGCTATATCTGGCCTGGATCCTTGCATCAAATATAGAATGCTCCCAACCGCTGCCTGGTATGGAACACATCCCGTCACTTCTTCTTCCTCAATCATCTTGACCGACAATTTGGTTCCAACCTCGCTTGGTGTGATCGACGGCTTACACTCTGTCATGTCGTACTTTTTAAGTATCTCCATTGCATACTTGCTCTGGTCAATGGTGATTCCTGCATTGGTGAACCGAAGGTTTAGACCAACACACTATTGCGCAGGTCGCCTATCTCTTTTATCTGGAATGCTTTGCTCAATGCTCCTTTCAACTCATCACGAACTCGCTCGTTTCTTCGAAAGATTAAAAAGTCGTCGATGTAAATGACAATGATGACCTCTGCGTGCTCTTTAATATGAACGCACGGATCGGCTTTTGACTTTAATAGTCCAAATGATTGAAGATCAGCATCAAGTCACCTGTTCCACTGTCAGTCGCTTTGCCTCAACCCTCATACATTATGCCTAATTCAGCTTCACCATACGTGAAAGCGACAAAAAATTCGCTGAGAACTCTAGAACATGAAGGTTTATAATGCCTTGATGGATTTATTGTTGACCATGATCGAATATCTGTACCGGAACCAAACACTTTATTATATCTGGCTTGAAATCTTGCAACAGATTCAGTCATTAGTCATGTTTTCCGGCAGTTTCGGTTATTTGACAGATGGAGTCCATCATCGACGACGTCTCATCCAGTCTGATGTTGATCAAGCATTGCAATAAGCCTATTCAACGAGTTAGGCCTCGATCATCAAACAGCGAACAATGACGCATCCAAACTTAAAATTATAAGCGAGTTAGCTTCCGCGATTCGCCAGTTTATTCACATAGTTTTCAGTAACGGGTGGTGCCAATCAAACACTGAGACCACGGTAAGTCAACACATTTTCCATGGTAATTTTGGAATGTTTGAATTACTTTTTTATCATCTTTTACCTTGCCTTTAAAGTAGATTGTTATATCATCGGCGTAGAGGGATATCTCTACTCTTGGATTTTAATTTTTTGGTGACTGAATTGATTGCAACAAGAAATTGTGTTACGGAAATAACAGCAGATCCCTGTGGAATTCCGTTTTCCTGGTTTTATATGGAGGAGGTTTAATTCCCCACTTGGACCTGAAACCTACCTTTGACTAGGAAATAGGAGATAAAGTGTGCCATGTGTTCTTATATACCCCGTGTGGTTAGTTGTTCAAGGATACCGTATCGCCGGGTCATAACGTTATCATTTTTAAGTTCAAATGCTCCAAATGAACGTGATTATCAGTTGTGGATCGGAATCTTTTAAAGCCATTTTGATTGTTGTGTAGGAACCCGCGAAATTCAAGCGTCAAGACCAGTCTGTTTTTTTCTAGTAGTTTAAAGAGCAGTTGGTTTTAATGTTTTTGGGTGGTAACTAGCTACTTCTTTTGGGTCTTTCCTTGGTTTTAGTATAGGTTTCACTTTTCGATTTCCCCAGGAGTCTGGAAACAAGTCGTTCATCCAGATTACATTGCGAAAAGTTTAGGAAGGTTTTTCTTTGCTGGTATTGGAAGTTGTTTGAGCATATCGTAGTGAATTCTGGTCTGGTCCTGGACCCACTTTCAGTGTTGGCTCACGTGTGCCAAGTGACCGATGTGAGTTGTGAGCGGAATTTATTTTCTGATCATGGCTCATCGAGCTCACCGACCTTTATTCACGTCAGATAATGCTCAAAATTTACGTTTTTGTTGTATATAACTATATATATATATATATACAAAATTGGATTAGTGGCGCTCGCGTAGCTTTTTTTGAGGTTATGCGCCCGAATGATATGTATATGTTATTTATTGCGCCTGGTAAGGTTTCGTATACTAATAATAGTTTGTCGGGAAAAGTAGTAAATCGGGAAAATAAGGTGAATGGGAAATCAATTAGAACCCTAAATCGTTGATTTTAGCCATAGTTGCGATGTTATTTTGTGCCGGAGCATTGGCTTGCAAAAACAAAACAAAATGTCGCTTCATGTGAGGCCGTTTAGCAGCAATTTCGACTTTCATTATTGCGCTCCTCCAATAATGCGCAGAAATACTCTCTGTTGGTCGTTTTTTCTATTTGGAGGTAGTTCACGAAGAGTATGCCATAACAATCCTAGACGCCATGTTCTTTCCAATCCATTGAGCCTCCTTCGGCCGCTTCAGAGCCATCATACCGGCTGCAGTCCATTGCCGGGCACTCATTCTTTAATCTGGCGTGTAACAGTGGATCCAGGTTTCATCAACAGTTACCAGTCGATGCCAAAAGTCCACCCGATTCTGCATCAGCATGGTCAAACACGCTTCCAAAGTATAAAACCTGTTTGTAAAAAAGTGTGTGTGAAACAGTTATACACATCATTAGTGCACGTAGTTATACCCGTCTTACATTAGTTGAATAAGTGTCCAATTTATGTTTAATTCTACGAGCGACAATAGGCATCAGTTAGATTTTTCATACCGGCTCGTTATTACGGTCTGCACCGCTCTTTCAGTTTGGACCGGTTTTTCGGTCTGGAACGGTTTTTCAGTCCAGAGTGGTTTTTCGATACGGACCGGTTTTTCGATCTGTCCCTCAATTCTTTGCGGCGGCGATATTATATCGTGTACAAAACAGCTCGTTCGCCTACTGCTTGCTGCGCACATAATTCAGGGGCTGAACCGGTATATCTTTTTGAACCGGTTTTCCTGTCTGGACCGGTTTTTCGGTTTGAACCGGTTTTTGGTCTGGACCGGTTTTTGGTCTGCGGACCAGTCTTTTGGTCTGGACCGGTTTTTGGTCTAGACCAGTTTTTTGGTCTGAACAGGTTTTTTGGTCTGGACCGGTTTTTTCGGTTAACCGGTTTTTTATCACAGTAACCAGGTCCCAAAAATGTTGAATTTTGACAGCACTACTGGAAACAGACTATTTGGATCTTACAAAAAGAGAACAGATTACAGACATGCAGAATATAACTATTGATACAAGTGCAGCCCTTTATATCGTCACAAATGATAATATAATAATAATATAGAAATAATACACATTAAAAAAAGTATGCTAATAAAAAGTCAAATGCAGTAAAATGAACCACTTTGCCGCTACGTGTTCAACTAAACATATACAAGAAATTAAGTTTGAAACTACATATCCAGACAATAATAACTTCAGTATTGATTCAATTTTACGAAATCTTAATTTAAAAAAAAACAATTCTTGGTTGCAAAAAATTTGCGGTTATTATAATAATATTGAGTATAAATTAGATACAGGCGCAGAAGATAATGTTTTACCAATGAAATATATTCCGAAGCTTAGTAATGTAAAAATGGATATTGGTTAAACTAAAATTGAGTTTAACCAATATCCATTTTTACATTACTAAGCTTCGGAATATATTTCATTATCGGTGGAACAAAATTGAAACCTGTGAGTGAAATAGAGTTAGTGTTTTTGTTAGGTTAGGTTCGCGGTGCAGCAGATGCACCTTCGGGTTGCTTCCGGTCTTACAGCTTTAATGAGGTTCCTAATTCCGGATATCGAGAGGTCCGCTATTTCCTTTAGATAGATGTCAAAACCATCCTAGGCATGAGTATCGGCGCCAAGAAAGTGTAGTGCAGTGACATAAGATATGTTCTGCCGTTTCTACAGACCTATTTTATGCAAGTGTCCTTGTAATATACAGTTTCCGGTCAGTATTCTTACCATACTTCTGCATTCCGTTTTTTTGCAAAATTAGTGGTTTGGTTCTCTTTTGGCCTTACAATTGCTGTGTACGTCCAGTATGCCAATCTTAGTGTTAGACCCCATCTTGTGCTCAGCATTTTTTTGCATGCATAAAGTGCACAGTTGGCCTTTCGGGTCCTTAGTCTTGCAGTCTCATTTGAATTTTCAATATTGTTACAGAAAGAGCGCCATGATTTTCTAACTGCCTTCTCTGTTCTCTTTTTAAATTTCTGAGACTGTATTTGTATTCTTCCTATTTATTTGCGTCCCGATTTTGCTTCCCGATTTTGCTATCAAATAAAGTATATGGTACACACAATCGGATGCGTCTGGAGCTTAAGGCTAAAATGGGTTGATCAAGCCATCACCATCACATTCCTTCTGTATATTATTGGGGTTCAATAGGTCTTCAACGAGGAATAAAACACATACAAACCAAAAACTTAAAAACTTAAATTATAATATATTACGAGTCCATATGCACCAAGTTTTAGCTCGATTGGATGTCGGAAAGTGGGTTTATTAGAGCATTAACTGTGTGGAAATACAGGAGATTAAAGACATCGTTTTTAGTATTGCTTTCTCGCCTATTGACTATAAAATCAAAATTGCCACACCGATTCGGATCCCTCACTGCTAGAATTAAGTCTCCTCTAAATTTTTTAAAATCTCCGCCATTGTTGACGACACGTATGGCACTTATTCTTGTTCTATTGATAGTATAATGGGCCCTCCTGGTCACCTACGTGCTGTACTAATCTCTGTGAGTCTTAGTGGTCTCCTTATAAGTAGGAGGTGGCATTATGGTAAATGATGTACTATAATAGCCGGTAACGGTAATACTCTACTATGGTTTCAGTACAACGTTTGAGGACGTCTTCGTTTTGAGCACAGATAGTGTTAGATCCGACTACGTCATTGCATGATGTTATTCGCGGCCAAAACTCTTTTCGAGCAGCATTAAATCCTTGAAAGAACTTTCTGATTGTATTTTGAGGTTATGCTGTTCTTGAATATCCTTTATATTTTCCTTGATTCTGTGAAGTTTGTAAAAGTCAATGTTTGTCAAGTGCATGGCGTCGACCAGCATCGTTCCTAGCGCGAACAAATTGTGGCGTAAAAGTTCTCCAACTGAATCAAAACTTGGTCTTTATCTTTTTTATTTAGCTTTCTAATTAAATTTTTCTCTGTCAGCTTAACCTGTAAAGTCTAATCTCTAATGTATAGACATTCTTAATCCTAAAAAAGTATGTAAAATTAAAAAGTCAAAACACGTTTCCAGATTTGTT
The DNA here is from genome assembly GCA_010015015.2 of Bolitophila cinerea. Taxonomy (NCBI): domain Eukaryota; kingdom Metazoa; phylum Arthropoda; class Insecta; order Diptera; family Mycetophilidae; genus Bolitophila; species Bolitophila cinerea. Next base: position 1,242 of record JAAAKO020017975.1, on the reverse strand, counting down.
TTATATATGTACAGTCTTTATTTAAATAATAATTAAACGACGGGTATAATTGATCTTTTCCATATACATGTGCAAGTGATCCTTCATCGAGTATATCCGTATCAAATAGTACACATCACATATCTGGTTATTTTGGGACATTTATATTATTATTTTCGACACATTAATCTAAACACCAAGTAGTTATAGGTATTTAAAATTTCACAAGATATACGTATAAAAACAAAATAAAATGCAACTTCTACCTATTAAAGTAAAAAAAATGGATTTTGTATGTATGGCACACACACCATAACGTAAAACAAAATTGCTTAAATAATAATTTAAAACAATCTCCCATATAGTACAAATATAATAACAAAAACAATAACACACAAAACGTAGCGAAATTTTATAAAGAAAGACATTGCGCTCGTGATATTTCTGTTATATAAGAATGCACATGTAAGTGATATTTTTTGATATATGGGAGATTATTCGCGAGTCAATAATTCACCTGCTGCCACCGCACATAATACAATAAAAATGGCATTTTTTAATTGTAAATTTATGATTAGAAAATGAAAATTAATGTTTTGGTCACAGCCATTTCGAGTTCACATTTGTTTGTTTTTTTTTTAAATGTTATTATTGTGTTATGATTTTGCGTGCACAGTGTTTTTGAATTAGTTGGTGTCTGCATGTCTAGTTAATTTTGTATGTTTCCTATACACATTAAATATTAAACATAAAATAATATAACTATAATAATGCATATTAATAATAATAGTAGTAGTACTTGTCAGATTATTTGCTATATACAATTTTTGAGTATGTACACGACACGATTAAGATTATTGAATTCACAATTAACAAACAAAAACAATTCTAATATTTAACTTAAACTTACGAGAGTGTATACAGGATAATAATTTGAATTATTACATTATTTTTTCACGATTCTAGTTTTTAGCACACGATTGTAACACCACCAACGCAAGCCAGACCCACAAATATTTTAAAAAACTGAGAGTGGGGGGGAAGCGGTGCGTTGTGGTGGCCAACAATGGTACACAAATGGACATTTTGGCGGTCTATGTTTCCACATTACTGGAAATTATTATAGCTCTGCTCTTTTTATATTTCTAGATAATATATAGCAAGTAGTATTATATAGCTGCTCTCGCTTTTGTGACAGGATTTTGAGCTTTGGTCAGCGGCGGGGATGTGTTTTATGAGGGATTAGGATTATATGTTTAAAAA
>JAAAKO020017964.1:0-15726 GCA_010015015.2 Bolitophila cinerea | reverse complement strand
ACTGTTTTTACATGTATTTGTCTTAAGGGTAAATGTAGGGGGTTACTCTTAAGAAAAATACATGTAAAAACAGTTTTTGACTCCTGCTGCCCGCTAAAGGTATCAAAACCTTTTTTTAATGATAGAAATTAAATAAATGTCAATTATTACCAAACAACCCCTAATCCTAAATTCAAACCCCCCTTTAAACGATTTTTCTATAGAAATTTATTAAAACTATGTACCCTCTCTCCTTCAGGCTTTTATAATATAATATACAAAGTAATATAATAAATAATGCCTGACGAAATTTACTTTTTGGATCTGGAAAAGCTCCCGGCGGAGGTGCAGTTTAGAGAGAGAGAGACTAAACTTGACTTTTACTGCCATGAGGGGAAACTCCCCATTACCGAAAAACAACTTCATATATCTAGAAAATCTTCCCCTTAGGTGGTTTTTCGTATTTACTTCCCCACTCCTCCCTCTATATCAAATTGTATAAAATATTGTTTTTTAGAATATATCCTGCCTGGTCGGATTCCCCATTTAATTTTAAAACTATAGATACTTTAAATACCTTTAATTTGATATGAAACGCATATACATTGAATTTTAAAACCCTCCATAATTATTGTTTTTCTTTTTTCTTACAAATCTTTGATCCCCTCTCCAACTTAATGGGGTGATTTGCTAAAAATAAAAAATAAATATTTTGTTCTGGGGGAAACCCTTTTGTGGGAGGGTGTAGTTTAAAAGTCCTCCAGTCACTTATTCCTAAACTGCACATTTGCAGAAATTCCATTTAAGGGTTGTACGGTCACCTCCCACCTCCACGGCACTAAAAGTTTAAGTAGTAATGACTTAAGCAATATCTGAAAAACGTAGGAATTTTCTGATTTTTATTAACTTTCTCCCCTTAAACACACGTTCTCTGAGTGCCTCGCAACACCGACATTGTATGTTTAGAAAATGAACCCCATCGGGATAATTAAAAAAAACAAAGAAGGTGATGTAACCTTCTTTCAGGAGATATTTAAAAAATAAAACAAATTTTAGATAATTTGCTATGGAAGAAGGAAGGGGATGGTACGTAAACGCCCTTTTTAGGGCAGTGTAAGTTTAATATGTAATTAGACTTTTCAAACCTAAGTTCGTGGTAGGCTGACTCAAACGAAATTGAGCCAAATTGAAATACTGTATAAAGTTTTTTTGCAATGGGTGTCTACGGCCCTAAAAACTGAAAGGCTGTATAGATTTGTAATTTTAGAAAAAATGGCAACTTTTTTTTTCGTTTTTCCTCTCCCATCCTCTCTCTATATTAATGTGTATAAAATATGACGTTTTTTTAATATCTCCTGAAACGAGGGTTAGAGCTTGTCCCCACTTTTTTAATTATAGATCTTTTAAAAACCTTTAATTTGATATCAAACACATATCCGAAATATTTTTTTATAATTTTTCAACAAATCTTTAAAAGGGGGGTTTAAGATAAGATAAAATGTTGTTTCTCGGTGTTGGGGGGTTCCCTTTGAATATTTTCTTGGGCTAAAATCTTATTTAATATCTTAAACTAATGCATAGTAGAAATAGTTTTGGCTCACATCTCACAGAACTAAAGAGCAGCGCCATCTGTATGTAAGCATTGTCAACCCCAGCTTAAAATTTACCAAGTGTCAGTGTCAAATCAAATCAGATTCCGCTTTCCGACGATTTCACATACATAAAATGTTAAAATGTAAATATACAATATGCATGTGCAATGTGCAATGTGCATTGTGCAATGTGCATCCTTCAAGCAAAATTAGCAACAATCAAAACAAATATAACGTAATTGTATTTTAAATCGGTCCGAAATAGTATTACTGTCTTAAGAAGATCTAACTATATAAACATATATTCGAGTAGACAATTATAATCTAGTAATTATAGTAATATTTAGGTTAAAGTGGTATACAATACAGTAACATACGATGAGTTATTACAAATTATTGACATTTTTAATTATTAACATTATTTACTAATTAAAGTATATTATTATCATTTATATTATAAAATAAATCGTAAGTATATTACAGTAAATAATCTTTTTATTATCTTATCAAAAATAATCTATTTATAAAAAAACATTGCCTCAATTCATCATATCCACCCCTAAAAATCAATAAACTAGAATGTGATGCCCTGTACATAACCATAATATGTCAAACATAAAAAACCATGTCCATAAGGACATTAAAATGCTCATAGGTAATATCTGAATATGGGCGTATGTGTTGTTTAATACAAAGTGGTGAAAATTCAAAAGATAATATCAATCGCGCGCTTTTTTGTGTTGCTGGTGTTACAAAAAATAAACATAAACAAACTGTTCAGTATAAAAAACAACTATATAAATTAATATTGTTAACGCGTGCATCGAAATACTACATTTAGCCAGAATGATTCTCACAGCAGTATCAAATTTGATTTTTGTTGACCAATTGGCTCTTCAAAAGCCGGTAAGTTTTTTTAATATTACCTTTTATTTTATTATTGCTTAGTATTTTGTGCCAGAATAATGTCACAATTCATTATAAGACACGAGAATTCTAATTTAAATCATAAACATTCCGACCACCATCACATTCAACACATAAAATTGAGTGCAGCAATTTCAAAATGGCTTTATTGATTTTTCCCTCTCCTATTTGCAGCAAGTGTACGTGCACTTTTTAACGCGTCCCTTCCTTGGCCAGCACATGTCCAAAAGAGGATGGAACTCAACCATTTATACGTCGGAACTAATTGCTGGATCTATGAAAAACCTATCATCAAATGTAATTTCTATTATAAAATATTATTTCAATTCTTAATAGTGATTAAATTTTAAGAATTTTAAGAATAATATTTGGTTTGCATTTTTAGAACATTCAATCTAGTCTATATCGGATCATGAAGCCCGACATTGAGCACACGATAAAATTGAGCAACAGCGAGTATGTATATGTGACCCTGCTTCAAACGACCAGTGCTTCGGCCAATGTGATGTTTCTGTTCAGGAGTAGGTTGACACTCCCACACACACACACATACACACAAACCTAGTTTTATTTCATAGAATAGAACAGTTTATATGAATTTCTCTTGAAGCCTGCGATGACATCCACACATTGTACACCGGCGAGTTCACCGAGTTCGCATCGGTTATTGGTCGCAATGAAATTATGCTCAAATCCATCAAACACGGATTGGGAAATGTATACATGGACAATCATCTAGCATCACCAATAAGTCACTCTGTGTCCATCGAAAATGCATGCTTAGAGCTCGATTCAATTATGCGGTTAGTTTTTTTAATTTTCACTTTTCTCGCCTTGTAAATCTAATGAATTCGATATTCTTTAAACAGACGATACCCTTCACACAAGGTTCGACTAAACATTCCTGCACACGGCTACGAGGACTTTCTGGTGCGTATGGCACACACGTTAAGATACGAAATTACCGTGGGTCGCACACGTTTCGAACTCCTGCAGAAACAAAATCTCGACTACAATTTTAATACGACCCTGCCGTATTCTCGGATTATAGTCACTCGTGAAGATATTCCCGCTCTTTCATCGGGAATGGTTATTAGGTAAGATTTGTGTATATATATATATCGTCTAGAGAAAAACGAATAGATTTCTAAATTTTCTGATATTTTTTCTAGGCGATTCCAGAAAGGATATCTCACCATAAAGCTAATCGCCAATCCTACCAAAGAAATTAGTAGTCCACAAAACGGTGTGCACATAATAGGCTATAGACCTAGTCCTACAAACTTTCACATTCGTGTGCTGTGTGAGATTCTGCAACCGAAAGTCTTGCATCCCATTTATAGTGCTTTCGGGGTGTTTCCTAAAGATTTGGTAGATTTTTGCTCCAGTTTCCATTTGCCAAGAGCGTTGCCACCGGTGCCAATGCGGCCAACGGTGCCACCATCGCCAACGGTACCTACGTCGCCAACGGTTCCAACGGTGCCAACGTTAGTAACAACGCCAACGGTCCCAAAGGTGCCATCGGTACCAACAGTCCCAAAGGTGCCATCGGTACCAACGGTCCCAATGGCACCAACGATGCCAACGGTACCAATGTCACCAACGGTGCTCTCGGTACGAACGGTCCCAACGCCGCCAACGATGCCAACGGTTACAACGATGCCTACGTCGCCAACGGTTCCAACGGTAACAACATCGCCAACGGTACCTACGTCGCCAACGGTACCAACGTTACCAACAACGCCATCGGCCCCAACGTCACCAACGGTGCCATCGGTACGAACGGTCCTATCGCCGTCAACGATGCCAACGGTTACAACTGTACCAACATCGCCATCGGTACCAACGGTGCCAACTTCAAATGTCCAGGAATAATTATTTTTTTAATAAAATGTATTTATTTATTTATTTATATTAAACTGTATATATAAAATAAACTTGACTCACTGCAAGCGGACGTGTTTTGGTTAAAGCTAGTTAACCAAGTTATCACCGTACAATTCAATTGTGCGATTACAATAAAATCGAAAAACAATAGAAATTATATTGCAATCATATACACACATAAATAAACATCAAATAGTACAATAAGTGAGTAATTTGGACCGAACATCTATATAAAATTCACTGAGCATGTTTTTTGAACTCGAGCAAAGGTACGGTCTACTCTCACGAACTTTTAGAAATTTCTGAAGTAGAATTACAAGAGGAATTCAAAAACCAAAAGATCATTAAATTAGAGCGAATGAAACGATTCAATGCATCCAAGGAACTGATCCCAACACTAACCCTAATGTTAATTTTCGATTCGCATAAAGAGAGAATGAGTGCACTACAGGCATAAGGTGTATAAATTGTGCTAAATTCTGCGAGCAATTGGAGCAGACCCACATCAGGCAACCATCAATCTATGCTCCAAGTTTCAACAGGAGAAAATCATCACAAAAATTATGAGCGATGATAGAAGTATATAGTATATAGTATGTAGAAGCTCGAAAAAAATTCAACGCAATATATCCAACAATAAACTCTAACTCAACTTTCGCCGCCACTTTAAAAACAAAACCAACCCTTAATGGAAATCAAAATATAGTGTACCCAAATGATTATAAATCTTAATAACACAGAAAAGGACTTTATATTGAGCTTTTACAACAACATTTATTCTGAAAACAAAGTCCCTAAAAGCTGGAAATAGTCCATTAATTATTCCAATTTTGAAACCAAAACTATAGCACCAGAAGATCCGTCAAACTACCATAAGCCTTTACGAATTGCATTTGTAAAATATTTGAAAGAATCATCAACTTTTAGACTGATATATGGATGTTGGAGAAAAACCAGTGACTGGCCAAAAACCAAACCGGTTTCCGAAAATACAAGTCAACTAACAACAACTTTTAGCTGTCTTAGATGCAGAAGTTAAGTTAGCATTTCGGAAAAAACAGCACTTGGTAGCTGTATTCTTCGACCTTCACATAGCATATGAACGTATATGGCGCCAACTCATACTCAGAGAAACCTGTACAACTTAACATCAAAGGCAATATGATATGCACTTTATTGCAGACTTTATGAGATATCGAGATTTCAACGTACGCATAGGGGACACAACATCAAGTACATTTGTTCAAGAAAACGGCATCGTCCAAGGATCAACACTTGCAGTAACATTATTTCTTATAGGGATTAACAAAATAGCTACTCACATCACTACTTCTGTCCAGTACATGCTAGATGCTATACGCCGACGACTTAATGATATACTTCAAATCATCTAATATAGATACCATAACTCATCACTACCTACAAAAAAACAAAAACAACATAAACAAATATGTAATCCGGTTTTGAAACTCTCGAAAACCGAAGAGAAAAACAAATCTTATATTATGCCGCAAAGATCTCCACCCAAAAAGAAAACATGACAAGAATAAAGTACATTTCACACCACAGACCACCCAAATCAATCAAATCTAAATTTACTTTTGCCGAATTGTCGCACAAGCTAAGCAAAAAATACAACAAAAACCACCTTCACTACACCCTGGACAAACCGACCACCTGAAATCATCGACAATCTCACGCAATGCACTAGAACTTCAGAAATAATTCAAAAGAGCTTTATCGAAATACTACAAAAGTACCCTATAATCATGTCAAAGTTTACACAGACGGATAGAAGTCTCTTCAGGGTGTAGCATCATTCTCAGTTGTCACCCCCACTATCACGATTAAATGCAAATTAAGAGAGTTATGCAGTTCATTCACAACAGAACTATATTAGCGATCAGAAGAGCTGCAAAGTGGCTAACGGAAGATCCTAACAAAATAATAATTTCCGACTCTTTAAGTGGATTAAAACTACTTAAAACCCCTTTACCAATAATCAGATTGCAATCGAAATTATTAACCTTATTAACAAATAAAACGTCATTATCAACAACGAATCAGCAACGAAGAAGAATCAACAATACTGCCAGACGACGTCTACAAACAAATTCAAAAAAATATCACACAAAAATGGAACATGAAATGGATAAATTCCACAGAAAAGTTATAAAATGTAAAGGAAGACGACACCTTACATTAATGGCCTTCATCCAACCGATCTGTAAGAAGATAAGCAGTAGTATTAACCAGACTTCCAAACACTCCAAACTCACCCACCAATACATAGTCGAAAAAACTAATCCACCAATCTGTAATTTTTGCAGTGAATTTCAAACAACCCACCATATCTTTAAATGCACAGGACTAACTACCCGAAAAGGCACATACTGAACATCCCAGACAACCCAAAAGAAGCACTAGGACAATCAGAAAACACTAAATTCATAGATAACATACTTGAATTACTTAAACACATTAAGATGTTCGACTTAATTTAATATAGCTTGTAAAAATTAAAATGTAAACCCGGCACTAATAGCCAATTATTATTATTATTAAAATAAACTTTATGCAGTGTTTCTATTTAATTAAGATTTAAATAGATTTGAATGACTAGAAGAAATGTGTCCAATCTAGATAGTCCTTGATTCAAGAGACATCAAAGGTCAACGTTTGAACAGAGTTTAAACGTTGTATTTATAATTTTGAACGTCGTTTAAAGGTTGAACTGCTTTGATAAAATCGAGCATGTCTCTTAAAATCATGGATTAACCTGGATTGGACATATTTCTACTAGTCATACAAGTCTATAATAAGAATAAATTAAAGTATAGCCATCAATGACTTCTCTTTAGAATAGTCGCTAGAAACACATTTATTTTCTAGTTACTAAATTTGCATTGCATTTAATCATAGATGTAATCTTTCAAAACAATCGCCCTAGATAAACAAAGTGTTCTGTCTATTTCCGGACGTCCATCTTTATTGCTTAGAAAGGCAAATAAAATCCTTTCAAACCCAGCAAAAAAAACACACACAACTCTTTTTTCGTACGCTACAAATTTATTTATTTTCGGTTTTTAAAAAAAAAACAATCGTTACCCGATTTTCTCACACACAAACCTACGAACAATTACGTATTAAAGTGTAAAATAAAAAAGTTTTTTTTTAAAATATTTAAAAAAAAAATACAATAAGTAATCTAAAATATGTCGGAATTTTCTGAATAAAATGCGATTAATTTTGTATTGAGTAGAGAAAAAAAACGGAATATTAAAAAAAAAACACGTTTAGGCTTTGCGAGCCTTCTTCTTGGGTACCTCGTCGACCTTGTTCATGAATTTGTTTATCAGCTCTGGACAGCCGAGATTGCTTTCGGGCTCCCATGTGTCTGTAGAGGGTTCGCATCCCTTCCAGCGAATCAAAAAGTTCTTGGTGCCGTCCTCGTTGTACTTGACGTCGATGACTTGCTCCACTTCCCAGTCCTGTTCTTCGGCAGCGGCCGCATCGTCAGCGCCTTCCTCAGCATTGTCCTCAGCTGTTTCATCTTCAGTGTCGGCTGACGACTTCTTGGACTTCTTTGTTGTCTTCTTGGCAGCTTTTGTTTTGACCTTTTTCGGTGTGACCTTTGTCTTTTCTACCTTCTTTGCCTTGGACGTCGTTTTGGATGCATTGTACTTTTTTACAATTTCCGGACACGAAAGCGAAGACTCTGGTTCCCAGGTGTTGTCAGACGCTGGCCAGCCCTTCCATTTGACGAGATAGAATTTCTTTCCTTTTTCGGTCTTTTCGTCCGAAATGCTTTCCACCTCGTAGTCTTCCTCTTCTTTAACAGCAACAGCTGCAGCTCGTTTTTTAGGCTTGGCCACCACTTTTTCTTCTTCTTCTTCTTCTTCATCTTCAGCGTATTTAGGTTTCTTGGGCGAGCCTCGACGAGCAGCGGCCGGCCTCTTCTTTGATAAGCCATCCTTGTACTTTTTGATTAGCTCAGGGCATGACAACGATGACTCGGGCTCCCAGGTGTCGTCATCGTTCTTGAATCCCTTCCATCTGACCAAATAGAAGGTTTCACCTTTCTCGATTTTCTCGTCTACAACCAACTTCACCTCGTACACCTTTTCCTTCTTTTCTTTCTTTTCCTTCTTGACCGGAGACGACTTGGCGGCTTTCGTGGCCGGCTTTAAATCATGTTTCGTACGGTAGGCTTCGACGATTTCGGGACACGAAAGCGTTGCTTCTGGTTCCCAGGTATCACTATCCGCAGCATAGCCCTTCCAGCGAATCAAAAATTGAGTTTTTTTACCCGTTATCTTGTGATCAACAATATCTTCAACCTCGTAGTTTTCTTCCGCGTCCTCGACTGTGTCGTCTTTCTTCAATACGGGCACTGATACACGACTCGATTTCTTGGCTGGTGTCGCAGGCGCCTTTGCGGGCTTCTTGTCCTTCTTCTTTTTCGGTGCGGCCTTCTCATCCTCGGGATGTGCATCTGTGTACTTTTTGATAATGTCCGGGCACGACAGTGACGATTCCGGTTCCCAGGTATCACTTTCCGGTCCGTAGTTCTTCCAGCGCACCAAAAAGTATTTCTTTTTCTTTTCGATTTTGTGCGAGACAATCTCTTCTACCTCGTAGTCCTCGTCGGCGTCCGCTTCGGCATCAGCATCGGCGTCGTTCGCAGCATCGGCGTCAGCCGCCAGTTTCGGTACACTTACCTCGACAACGGTATCCTTGTTTTTTTTGCCCTTCTTTTTTGGCGCAGCCGCCTCTTCGACATCGGCATTATCCGCGCCGCCTAGAGGATCCACGGCGTCACCGTTCGTATTGTTTGCATCGCTGGGCTCTGTGCCGTTGCCGTTCTCGATTTCGTTCTCCTCCAATGTTCCATTCTTGGAGCCGTCCTTTTTTAGGCTTTCCTTACGCATGTTTATTGTAATTGATTTACGAAAATTAACACTTTGGCCCAACAATAAAAGCGGTAAACTTTTGGCTAGCAACGATGAAACAAAAAAGATGGCCGAACAATGCTACACAGCTACACTATACACATTATATTATACACACATACACGCACAAATAAGAAGTTGGTGTTGTCGTGTTGTCTCTTGTCTGTTGTACGTTCGATTCAAAAGTGACATGAGAAGCGCGTTCGCGCATTTTTTGTTTTTGTTGTGTGTAGCCGGCGGTAGCGCTAGTGTAGAGTGGAGAGTCGTGCGGCACTGTTGCAGCATTTTTAGTGTTGCCCTAGTTAGTTAGTACTAAGTTCACGTAAATAAATTGAATACATTTAGCTCACTTAATGTCAAGCTGTCAAGCTATAAATATTGTCACAAAAACATTTTGTTTTTATTTTTTATTCAGTGAAACGGTATTGTAGCGGAAGTCTGTAAGAAAAAACGAATCGAATCGAATGACTTTTCTTACGCCCGTTAAATTATGGTGTATCAAATTTGAGATGATATTTATTACTGGCGTAAGAAATGTCACAATTTACATTCGGAAATCAAACAAAAATTGGTACTACGTTCACGTGAAATAAAAAAAAAAATTATCTGTAACGAAAAAATGTTTTAGCTTTCATATAAAAAACCAGTGTCAGCTTTAACTTGGGCTATAACAACTAAATTCAATTTCATTATTATATTATATTTCTGTCCTTTAGGGTTAATAAATAATTTTATGTCAATTGAATGCTAAAATTTGACCATATCATTTTAATCGAAAAACGGTCAAGTATTATTTCAAATATTTGATTAACAAATTAATATAAACCAAATATTGATATTTTCCTCGATATTCTCTTTATTGAATTAATACAATTTTAATGGTATTGTTTTTTTAACTTTATCGCATTTTTTTTGTATGAGAAATGTCAAAAAATGAGATTAAGAATGTGTGATATAAATTGCCGTAATTTTGTAATATAGAATCTTGTTTTTTGATGATTTATGAAAACATGTTTTTCTCGGTTATTTTCCCGACGGTTTTGCTACCAATAAACTCTACACAAAACCTTGATGCATCCAAGCATCTGTCATTTTAAGCCTTGTTTTCACATTAAAAATTATATATAGGCGTTCTTCAACGAATGTAGCGCCACTTCAGTGGCAATTTGTGGAATCAACAAATTTGGACATTATTTTTTTTTTAAATTATGGCATTCAAATAAAATCGAGAATAATACTAATTTACCCCTTTTCTCCCAACATATTAAATAGTAAAAGTATCAGGTTTTTTCAATTCTAAACTGCCCTTTCTCCCAAAACTTTGGTGAGAAGAAAACGCACTGAACAGGGGTGGATTAATATACATTATACAGCTCAAAATTAGTTCTACTTTTGGCAAAAAGCACGTACTGTAAGTGGCGTGTTTTATCCTCGTTTTTAGCTTGTTTTATGCTTATTTATTCCTTGTTTAATTGCTTGTTTATTGAGCATGAAGGTGACTACTATATTATATTATTTAATCTAAATATTAATATACCAGGGTGTCAACACAACGTCATAAATTGAGGGCAGATAGGCCAGATCATGACTGAACATAAATTCGAAACATGGCTTAAGTGAATATCGACAGCTATCGATTTATTTTACATTTAAGTTTGTATGAAACTTCTTCATTAAAAAGAAAAAATGGTTGCATCGAAAAAATGATTTATTTAAAAGGCAACTGCATCATTACATTTTCCCCCAAGATTAATAACTTTTGAAAATGTCCTTTATAATATATACATACTAACAAATACCCAAAAACCCACTAAAATCTAAAATACACCTTCAGAAACACTTTTTGATTTAATCAAATATATTTAAAAATATAAATATCTATAAAAAATTACATGCTAAATTATAGATGAAACGCCTAAAAAACAAACATAAATTCCCTGCCATTCCCCTCTAAAATTAAATAAATACGGTAAAACTCTGTATTAATATTTTTTTTAGGTTATGAAATAAAAATATATCTATCTATCTAGTAAAATTTACTCGAAAATATAAATAAAAAGAATTATAAATATTCGAAAACTCAAGAGGAGATAATAGAACAAATACAAGTTCTTCAAAATTATCGTATTTTTTGGTTTTTACTTATTATATTTTAATTCTTATACAAATTGTTTTGAGAAATATTTTGAGAATCGAGCACATTTTTGGAAAATAATATCGGATTTTTGAATGCTCGGCATTCATCTGAATTCACCTCGGAATTCACGTTCAGAATTCATATTAATTTTAACGATTTTAGGATTTCAGATTTCAGAAATCTTTTTTTACACGAGTTATTTCCATGCCAATAAAATCTTAAAATCGCTAAAATTTAAAAAAATTTGAGCGTGAATACAGGGGATTGAAATGTTTGTGCGCCGCTGTATGATGCTTTCATGATGGGACTCCTTTTTGGCCCTAATGGCCTTATCGCTTCTTTTTGGCTCTTGGCCACAAAACTGAACATTTAATCGAGATGATATTATATATATAAATTAAAAGGAACCGCGATACAAAAAAGAAGAGTTGAATAAATTTGGTGGCATGTCTTTTGCTATTATAAAATATGTTTTTATTTATAAATATTTATAAATATAAATTAAATGATTGTAATTTAGTGTGGTCCAATAAAAACTGCAAAAAAACAATGTTATAAGATAAATTATCTAGACTTGTTAGAAAACCAGGCTCTGGCTCGTAACATCCAGAAGGATGTACGATTCATGATTTAATATATCTCTAAACGTTTACTTCGAGTATATACATGGCTTAAACCCTATATTTAAAAAAAATATATATATTCGATTTTGATGACATAACCACAAACTATAAAATAATATATAATATAGGGATTTTTAAAATCATCAGGAATTGCTGCATTACTCATTTTCACCAAAAACACAACTATAGATAGATAGATAGATATTAATTTGGGAGATTGACCGCCTAGATAGAAAATTAACATTCAGGCCTCGAAAGTTGGTCCCATTATGACTCTCCCAGTGATATTGTATTATGGAGAAACAAATAGCCAATTGGATTGCCCTATAAAAAAAGAAACGCTTCGATCCATTTTGGTATTGGAAATCTCGCTTCCTTAATAGGAAAGTTTTTAACCGAAGTGAGAAGAGAGACGGACAGTGAAATGAGTAATATTCAGCTGTTTCCTCCGTAAATTTACAACCTCTGCAGAGATTAGAGTCCACTGATCGGATTGTGAATAGGGGTTTGTTAAAGCAATGACCGGTAAGCACATTTACAATGGTTTGAAACTTCTTTAGCTTCTTTCTGAGACACACATTCTACTTGAGAAGTCAACACATAACACACTGATTAAATCTACGTTGATGTGGCGTATTTCCGTAATTTGACTTCATACGTTTTTTTTACGTAAATACAAATAAGCGCTCCGTACAAATTATACAAATCAATTTATTTAACTAAAATACAATATTTCATTCTTTGTAGTCACACCATCAGCATAGTGGCATAGACTTTGAGCATGTATTCCACACAGACGTCCCATATTCCAGAATGTATTTTAAAATACATGCTCAAAGGATGCAGACAATAAATAGTCAAAACGTTTAAACTAAAATCCATGTAAACATACATACAAACAAACGTATCCTATACAATTAAACAATGAACTACAGCTCCGTGTGGGCGTAATCATCTTTCAGATTGGGCGAGTGCACAAACAAACCCTCTGCTGCCTTCCAGTCGCAAGCCTGTCCGGGACTGAATGTACCGATCACCTCCATTTGACCGTTAATCGGTCGACCGAACGTGCGTCCAGACACGGACAAGAATCCATCGGTATCAACGTGTCGCAGTTTAATCGGATAGTCACGCAGCCAAGCCTCTCCGGAGCAAACCACTTCCCAGTTGTCGCCGGAATCACCGGTACCTAGTTCAGTATAAGTATAATATAAGCATAAAGGTAATTATAGTATTTTTTAAAAGAATATTACCATCTTCGCCGTAGCACGAAATCTCTTGGTTTCCAGACAACGGACTTTGGAAGTGATGTGAGTGTAGGAATCGTTTTGTGGCTACATGCTCTAGTCGAATTTGCTCACCGCATTTGATGGGCTCCCTAAAAAACAAATAGTTAAATATTAGCTCTGTGCCCTAAAGAATAACTCAATATTCATATTACCCTCGATCGCATTGCTTGCCCAGTGCAGCCAAAATGGCCCAGTGACTGTTGACGTCCTCCTGCAGTTCGGTGCCGGTCACTGACTGCTGCCCAGAACCGGTACCATACTTTACGTCATGCGAGTGCAATCGTACGCGATAGTCCGTGTTTTGCAGTTTAAGCACTGATCCGCACGTGACGTGCTTTGTCTTGGCAGCTAATTAAGTAAAAAATGCTAAATTTAAAAATATTTGTCGTGGACGCATAAAACCTAAATCATAAATACACATACACACAAACTAACTCTTATCAAAACCGCCTCTTTTTCTCCAATCAGAAGCTCACACATCCGAGCTATACGAGACAAAATCGTCGCAGACGACAACAATACACACACACACATACACAAATCCTATATGGAAAAGCAAAGCACCGCGAAACACTTATCGTACGGAAAACAAATAAACACGGCGGCTAACTTACCTATTGCTCCATTTAGGACACTTAAAATGCTAACGATAAGAAGGACGAATTGTCTGGCCATGTTTAATAGAGAAATTTGGTATTTGGTATAGTTTGGTTGGTGTGATTTAGCTACTAAAGTGCTAAATGGAATGCCCAATGCAGAAAAGCAAAACCAACTTTACCACGTCTGCGCACTGAGCTGTCAAATGTGTCAAAAGTGTGTTGATGTGTTTATTGATGATTTGCCTCGATGATGCATGATGATGATACAGCTGAACGATTGCCAGATGTGTGGAGACTTTTTGCGTGGAGACATTGTAAAGAAGCGGCGCCGGCTAATTTTTTGAATAGTATATAGATATTGCAGAATTGTGCAGTTTATTATCTTTTTTATGAATTATTTTGTATTATCTATAATAGACTTTTATATATAGACACGAAATGGACCAATTTTTCAATGTACGGACTTGTTATGAACCAAGGCAGTATTTTATTTATTTTCTTCGTCACCAGAGGGCTTATTTACGCGCAATTTTAAAAAAATCAAATATAATTAAATAGTCTCATCATAAAACAGCTTTAAAATTAGTAATGAACCCAATAAAAACCTAAAATAGTGCCTACTTTATACATTTTAACAAATATCCGAGTTTTAATTGTCTTCAAAATATTAAAATACGTGTGTTATTAAAATATTTCGCAAAACTGGTCTAAAATTTCGTCACGTCAAAGTTGACTGCCTATTTTCAAAAATATGTTCATTACAATAACATAACCTTACTTCTGTATCCTCTGGAGTATTATTATTGGTCTTAGGTAATATTAAACCAAATTAAAAGTTTTATATGTATATATGGTTTGAAAATTTGAATATTTTTTATTACATTTATAAGCATATTCATAATATTAGAAGCGTAATTAAAATCAAACATATGTTGTGTCCTTTTCGTCCTTGTATTTTGTGATAGAAAGGGGCCTTATTTATGAATATTTTTTTAAATCCAGGCGATCTATAGCCAGGGTGACATTAAAAAATCCCACTCCATAATTGAACTACTTCTAACGCTTTTAAAAATATTTTTCCAAAACTGTGACCACCACCCCACCTCCCCTTAAGGTTGTAAAATACCGCACAATGAAATTACCTTTTCAGAGTCTGGAGGAGTTCCATTTTAAGGGTAGTTTGGTCATGGTCACCATCAACCACCATGGCAATAAGAGTTGTCCTTAAGATCACCCAAATTATTCGTAACAAGAAAGTTTGTTTTCCTTAAGTTTGGTGATATTCAGTGTATATTCCATGTTTGAGGATCGTATATATGGAATTTGGTTGAAAATATGTAAAAAAATAAACCGGCACATAAAAAAAAAAAAAATCTTTTTTTTTTATTGAAAAATAGGCAAATGTCAAAAGGTAGTGACGTACAAAATGTGTAACCAATATTGAAGGAAAGGAGCCCCTGAGTACGAATAATCAGGTTTCAGGCCGCGTCGTTTGCCTTTCCCCTTTGAAGATGGAGCGATGGAGCGGGAAATTTTGTATAAAGGGCCCTAAACTACAAGATGGTTTATTATTATACTATATCCCATTCGATTTAACATTATTCCATATAACTCTCTAGAACTTTTGTATTATAACTCCAATTAATGAAATATTACTTTGCATTTAGAATAAACTGCGAGTCGTGGGAAATAGTTATTTCTCCACAAATCATTTCCACACGCATTTCAAAAAACAGGTTAA
>JAAAKO020017953.1:0-15735 GCA_010015015.2 Bolitophila cinerea | reverse complement strand
GCAAGTTCCGCAAGCAGACCCCGCTTAAGCGTTGCAAGCACTTCGAGTTGGGAGGTGACAAGAAGAGGAAGGGACAGTTGGACTGTATTATTAAATTTTTCCGCTAATTATGATTTTTTAGGGATGATTCCTAAAAAAAAAACTTTTTTTTTAAATAAATAAGTAAATTGCATGACATAAAACACCGTGCAAATAATAATTTCCCGCAAAACGTTTTTGATTGTCGAGTAACATTTTTGACATTTTTTCTCCATTTTTTTTTTTTCAATTTTAATTTTTAGAAAAAAAATATTCAACCTAATTTTTTTTTCTAAAATTGAATACAAAACTGTTTTGTCGATATGACTGCAACCCTGTGGGCAGGTAGTAAAATATCTTTTAAAATACCGAATCCCGCCCTCGGAATCTCAACCTCCACTTAGGATAGAAAGTATGTACTGTAATTTTTAACTGGTATTATTATTAATTTAACTGGTATTACTATTAAATGGTCGTTTTTCAGCAAACCGCCTGCAAAAATTGTGTATAGTAATTTTTTTGTTAAAATTACAATTAACAACTGTTCTCAAAACCAATTTTGATGGTTTGTTGAAAACAATTACTATTTGGTCTCTCAGAGTGAGAATTCCTAAGCAATTGATACTCTCAATATTGAAACTTTCAATCAACACGGAAAAAATTGAAATTTTTTTTTTTGCTGAAAATATATTTTGTTTCTCAGAATCATTATTACTTTTTCTGCAAATACTTACGTATGTTTTTAGGAATTATATTATATTAAACAAAATCAAATAGAATATATGTTTCACAATAAATATTTTTGAATGTTTTATATTTATATAAAATATTATCTCTTAAATTTTAGAGATTTCGATTGGCCGAAATCCGTTTGGCCGAATTTCAATTGGCCGATTCTCAATTGACCGATTCTCAATTGGCTGATTCTCAATTGGCTGTATCATTTGGCCAATCGAATCATTCTGCCAATCGTATCATTTTGCCAATCGTATCATTCGGCCCATCGTGATTCTACCAATTGAGATTCGGCCAAACGGATTTCGGCCAATCGAGATCTCTAAAATATTAGAGATAATATTTTATATAAATATAAAACATGTATGTGATCAACACAATATGTCTGTGACAAACACAATTATGTTTGACCATTGTGTCTGAGCCAGATATTTTTTTCCGTGAATTTCTCGTAAAAGTGATTCCGTATTAGAAAATACATTAAAAGTCTTAAGTTTCGCTTTTAAATGTCAACTTTTGTCTATTGAAAATTAGGAGGTGAAACATAAAATTGAAATTGAATACGAGGGTAGATTGAAAAGTTTCCAGAACGGGTATCGCAACAATGTTATTATGGTTGTCAAGGGCAACCAATTTTTAAAAAATCTGTCAAATCTTGAGTCAGATACGTCGTACAATTCTTGATTACTAGGCAGTTTTGTGAAGCAAGTCAGAAACTTTTGCAAAAATGGATAAACGCGAATCCCGTGCAGTCATCAAACATTTCTGGATGGATGGAAAAACGGCGACGGAGATACGAGAAACAAAGTTCATGGCACCTCCACACCTTAATTTTCGACTGTCAGTTTCTGGGTGAGCTAGTTCAAACGTTGCCGTACGAGAACAATGGATGAACCACGACCACAAATGAGGAAATGGTCGAAAAAGTCATTGATCTTGTGTTAGCCGATCGTCCAATGAAGTTGCGCGAAATAGTAGAGACCATCACGGGCCTGTCATATGAACGTGCGCAAAATATCATGCACGAACATTTGGGCAGAGGAAGCTGTCAGCGCGATGGGTGCTGCGTTTGCGGACTATGGACAATAAGCTAAATCGTGTGACCACTTCGAAAGAGTTTTTTGCCCCGTTGGAACGTATTCCAATTTTTTTGCCGATTCGTGACCGTGGGCGAAACGTGGATCCACCACTACACACTAGAGACCAAGCAGCAGTCGAAACAATGGACTTTTTCAGGCGAATCTGCTTCGAAGAAGGCAAGTACTGTCCCATCGGCCGGAAATGTCATGGCCACCGTTTTTTTGGGATTCGGAAGGTGTGATCCACAACGACTTTTGCAGAGGGGAAGAACGATCACGGGGCAATACTACAGCGATTTAATGGATCAATTCGACGGCATATTGAAGGAGCGGCAAAAATGCTTTTCCAACATGATAACGCGCCGGCTCATTCATCCCGAACCGTCACAGCCAAATTGGTTGAATTGGGCTTCGAAGTAGTGCCGCATCCCCCTACTCTCCAAACCTGGCACCTTGCTACTTCTTTCTGTTCACAAACATGAAGACTTGGCTCGGGGCAAGCGCTTCAGGTCAAATGAGGAGGTTATCGCCGCCACAAATGCTTATTTTGCAGAGTTACCGAAATCATATTTTTCTAAGGGCTTAAAAAAGTTGGAGCCCCGCTTGAAAAAGTGTATCCGCCCTGCAAGAAGACTATTTTAAAAAATTAAAACAAAGACTTGTTTAAATACTGCGTTTTCTTGCCCATTCCGGAAACGTTTCAATCTACAATTCCTATAATTTGCGTAATATATTTTTTCCAGACGTATTAACAAACATGGTCTGTGTTCGATAGGAATTATCGAAAAAATAAGTAAATCCTGAGCGATTGATACTTTAACAATTGAAATGCATTTTAATATTAAAAGATTCAATTGCATCGAAATCTCAGTCTCAGTGTGGGTTAGAATTCTACTGGAAAACGGCCAATTCTTTCGATGGACGTCCAGGACTACTTTCGATATATTAAATGAGATGGTCCACTATCCAATCATCACCATGTCGCCCTAGTCTTTCACTTATCTTTTAGCATATATAGAATTTTGTAATTAAGCCTCAACAATACAAATTTGGAACCATATTCGCCTTCATTCTCCTTTTCCGAGCTAGCTGCGGTGATGGCGTGCGCTGGCAACCCTGCGTCGGGACGGTTGCAGCATCACCTCCTAATGTAATTGATGATGAGACAAGAGAACAGAACACATTTAGTGTGCATTAAATTAAAGCCAATCGGCCGGCTCAACTCGGCTGCTCTCAAGAAATATTCATTAATATATATACAGTATACAAGCTGTACAAATGTAATAAAAGCATACATGTATGTGAATCAGTTTATAATTTATATTTTTTTGCATTGCCATCGATTAAGCCTGCGGCCACAGTAAAAAACAAAGCAAAACACAAAAAAAGAGAGCAAAAGCATTTTTCATATTGTTCTCTGTGTGTGTTGGCTGTGGGATTCTGTATGTGTATGTATGTTTATTATGCCCTACGCGAGCGCCGCGCTGTGTGCCGCTCGCTTACAAAGTTCCCATGTGCACCAGGCTCAGGCACACACAAAGAATTTCGATTATAATATAAAATTGTATATATATAACTATATATTTGCTATAAATAGATGTGTGTATATACTGTATAAAATACTGTGTTGTGGTACATACATTTATAGTATATACTATATATATATATCCATTTATGCACAGTGCTCGTTATATGCCTGTGCCAAGTGTCACGATTCACGAACACCACACAGCAATATTCGCAGAGCTGAGCGGCGGCACACACACACACACAAACACACCGGAAAATCGATAATCGCAGAACCTTATTTCTCTGCGCCCTCACCACAATCGAACACCATACACCATTACGGCTGTTTGGAGCACATAACCAATATGGATTATTTTTATTATATGTAGCTGATGCTCTCTGCTCTGCTGCGTGCGCTGTGCTTTTCCTTTTGTTTACCGCAGTTTTCTCGTGTTTCGAGTTTGCGACTTGCGGATTTGCGCTTTGCGGTACGAAGAGACCACGACGCAGGACGGTCGGACACGGTGCGACGAAGAACGAACAGCGACGCACTCATCTCGCACACACACGGTGGTTTCATCTCTGTGTTTCCTTTGCGTTGTTCGGCTGTTGTTCTTCTTACGTTTATCGTGCGTCGATCTCTGGCTGTGTGGCTGTGTGTGTGTGTGGTGGCAGTGGCACTCTACACTCTTGCTTGATTGCCTCCCAAAGCCCCAAAGACAATGCACAAGGCACACCGCACCGATTCACCGATCTCTTTTTCATTCTCTCCCTATCTATAAAAAATCTCAGTCGCCTAACGCGACGCGTTGCGCGGAGTAGCGTATCGCTCTATCGTTGGCGTTGCGGGGCAATGCTCGCGGCAGCGCTGCGCTCTTTGTATTTTTTCTCATGCGTTGCGCGCGTTGTGTTACTAATTCGCAACGCGTTCGCTCTTCGCTTGCTTATTGTGCGTGTCCTTAAAGTATTCTCTCGGCTCTCGCTCTCTGCCGTTTGGTAACACAGCTATTTATATACTCGCTGGTGCGTGCTGCCTCTTTGTGTGAGTGTGTAAATGGATATATTTATACGTGTACCGTCGAGTATTTCTGTATATAATGCTTTTTATGTGCTAATGCGGGTATATACATACTATATAATATATATTTATATCTTTATATAAACGAAATGCTATTTATATGTATGCGTGTGTGTATGTGAAAAAGGTGCGCACAAAGAGCGAGCATTGGGGCAACGGCAACGCGTGAGTAAAACGTTGTACGGCCACACACCGCACGACGAAAGCCGACGCCAAAGCCAGAGCAGAAATACAACAAAACCGATGCCCCTCCGAGCCAGCACGAAGTGCTCATGATAAAGGTTCGTTTGGTATTAACGGGTGCAATTCCATTAGTCGCCGCGCAGCTCCGCAGTCGAGTGTTTTCTGTTTTCTGGTGTTCACGTTCACGTTGTTCTTCGTACGTCGGTAGCGGTGCGCAGAGTTGTCTGTGTATGTGTGTGACTGTGCGAGTGAGTGTCTAACGTCTCTGGCTATTCTAAATATATAAATATATATATTTATTTATATATGTGCCAAGTCCCAAAAAAACGTGTAAGGGAGCAGCTCTGTCTTTAAAACATAATTCAGCAAACATCCGTTATTCATTTGCAACCCCCGTTATAGCGTTCGCTAAGCGCCCCGGACATACATACATCTATCGAACAAAAACAGTTCTATAAATAGATTTAAATTGCAATTCGCGAGATAACTGTGGCCAGCACTACCTCCCGCAGGCACCCGGAAAAAATGCCCATCACCAGCAGCAGGATTACGACGGTTTTCCAGGAATACTCCGTTGTGCATTGCCATTGATGTCCTCCGTCCGCGGAGATTGATGTGCACGGTGCTTTGTGCGCGTGTATGAGTGTGTGTGTGTGTTATTCTTATTTGTGTTCCTAACGCTTGTGTTTGCGTCGCCGTCGACATTTTTCTGGCAGTGCGTCTCGTTTAGTTGAGGATTATTCAAAAAAATCATCATCCGTTACACGCGGTGCTTATTAATCGTCATCCGTGTATCGTCGTCGTCCGTTTATCGTTCGAAACATAAAAACCCCCAAATAAAAGTGCAAGAATAATTTAAAAATTAAAACTAGTGTGGAGCAAAAGACTCTCGCATCATTACCGCATCATTTTGGATTATTTTGGACACGCACACACTGTTTTCTAGCGGCTTGGATAAAATTCACAATTTTCATAAATGGATTTAGTACGAAAGAGGTAATTATTAAGCAACCGCGAGAAGAGCACATGTTCGGCTAACTCGCTAATTCATGCGGACAACGAGATTCGAGATTGTGTGTGTGTGTGTCTGTATATATAGGTTCAAGGCCAGGCCACGCATACGCATTTTTTCCACCGTCTGCCGTCGCCGCCTTTGTGTGTCCAGTGCCGCGATCTTAATTGCATGCGGGTCTCATTCTCATGGGTCTTTTTTTGTTGGTGCGGCCAGGCCACTCTTAATAATGTTTAGCCTTCAGACCTCTCTCGGTGTGTGTGTGTTTGTGCTCCGACAAATATCACCATGCATATGTTTTATAATATATACATATACATACATAAATCTTGTGTGTATTTGCCTAAGCTTAGCTAGCACACACACTCACACACATAAAACAAGCTGTTTCAAATAGCTATTCATTTCAACGGTCCGTTCTTTTTGACGAATCGCTCTTTTTATTGTCTTTGTGCTTAAACAAAGCTCGAACACACACGTTTTTTGGGTAGAGTGAATAGTTTGAGTGTTTCGGGAGGGCACAGCATTGAATTTGGGATTTTTTCTCTGACCCATGTGGTGATTGGAGAGTTTGAGATTGGTTAATGAGGTGGCTAAAGATTACAAGCCTTAAATTGGGGTTTCAGTTTAGTTTAGCGACTCCTTTCCGATCGGGTCAGCTCTGTAGGCTCTTTCGATAGGTCTAGTCATCAGTTGATGAGGTTTTTCGGAAAAACCCCCTCATCCAGGGGATCATAAACGCATAAACTCAATCTAAAGTATTGTCGCTTCTGCGAGCTTTTGCCTCAAATTCATTTGTGTCAAATTGAAATACGGTTTATTACCGTGTTTTAGCTACAGCCAAAAGCAATAACCCCTATATAATAAAATATATGTCTGTATATATATATATATACTAGATATAACTTTAAACCCGATTCGTGTGAAGCCTCTCAACATAAGGGTTGTAATTACATGTAAAGGGCGAGCAGCGCCCCTTTAAAATACGAACGTTGTGATTACAAGCGAAAACGGCCGCCCCTTTAAAATATAAGAGCCCGCAAATTTTAATTGGTTTAATTTTGATCTTCTTTAATTATTATATTGAATACAGACAAAGAAAAAGGGACCGCGGGTTTTTTTGCAGGGCTGAGGAATCGTATTTGTCCTTTGAAGAGATTAAGAAAATTAATCACAGTGGTTTTTTTTTAATAAAACAGAAAATATTAGGGGTTTAAATTTTTTCCTTGAAGTTTGAATTAAAATTTAGGTTGTTTTAAACCATTCTTTAAAAAATCCAGGAATTTTAGCTAGAATTTGAGTATTCTACAGTTCCCAGGTTTTTATAAAATGAAGGATTTATTTTCTTTCTTTTTAGCAGGTTTTAATAAAATTAAGGATTTATTTTATTAAAACTTATAGAAATGTAAAGTTGTCAAAATTAAAAATCAAACATCGCGTCGCTCAAATTTTCATTGTTATTCATTTATAAATAATTAAAAAACGACGAAATAATATTACTAACATTTTATTATTATCTAGAAGTTTTAATTATTTTATATAGTCTCCTATGGAATATATATATATATACATATAAATATATTAAAACTTTAATTACACGGATTAAAATGTATTATTATAATTATTTATTATAATTTAATGAAGACCCTATTTTTATTTACTGGGAATACCTTATTTTCATCAGGCAAATCTCGTTAATTAGATAAAGTGAAATTAAATTTTATAGCAATGTTTAATTAGGTTTTTTATCATTACAATAAACCAAATAAAAGAGAGTATTTATAGAATTGTGGATTTAGAATTACGCATACTGAAAAATAGGTTTATCCCTAAATTTCTTAAATCCGGGCTATAATTATAATATACTAAATACTTTTAAAAAACATACCGTCTCTCAAAAATATTATCAAATAAATTATAATTTATTAAGACCATATAAAACATTTAAAATAAAATATTCGAATATTTATTTGAATTTTTATTTTAAATATTTTCTTTAAAATCTTCAAAAATATGAAATCACCACATAACCAAAAAAAAACCAAACAAATAGACTTTATCTCTTCCACGTTCCACCTACACTTTGTCCATACACCTGATGTGCAATAATATACCTGTCCTATTCCATACTCTTTGCTTGAGCACACACACACAGACAGATTTCCCAAGCTCTTGCATGCGCGCGCGAGCGCGCGAATTATGTCATTGCAAATGTCGCCAAAATATTTCATTGTCATGATATTATGCAAAAAAAAAGCACACACACAATCGTCACATAACTATATATGTTTTATTATTATTATTATTTCATTGTTAAATGTTATATATGTATGTATATGTATATTTCATGAGCAAACACATACACATATACTTTATTATATAGTTATTGTTCAATTGTGATAAATATACGTGATATATGTGTAAACACACACACACGACACCACCATCTAATACCTATATACATTCATATTTATACATTCTTTATTATATTATTATATTTGCGTTAGCACGAGCGCGCGCGTGTGTGTTTATTCTGTGCTATTTCCGCTGATAAGATGATTTGTGTTTGGTTTGGCGTGCGAAACGCGCAAGCGCAAATTTATTATTTCGCAAACGTATTGAACAGTCAGTCGTTGCGTTTTTTTTTGAACGATGTGTGCTTTTTAGTTATGAATAATCAGCTGATTTCGTTGAATCGATCAGTTTGAGTTGTTTTTTTTAATTTTTTCCTGTTTGAATTTACATTTTTTCGAACATTAGTAAAAAATCTATTTGAACTTTTTCCGATTTTATTAAATGTTGAACAAAGAAAAAAATAATTCTAAAAGGTAATCTGATTTTGTCGAGTTATTTTATAAAACTTTTTACTAAATGTTTTAAAAATCAAAAAACAAGCAAACATAAGTAGAAAAATCAAGCAAAAAATGTTTTTTTTTAAAACTTATTATTTCTTATTTTTAATTTTGGTAAAAAAAGTCTACTTGTTACTTAAAAATCAATTCAGACTTTTTTGTTTACATAAACAGTTTCATAAAGTTTCATCTTTAAAAAAAAAAAAAATGTTTGAAAACCTTTTTTTGTTTCATTTTTGGTGTATTTTGTTAAAATCGATAAAATGTTATTCAAAAAAATATCACAAATGAATAGTATGCCAATTTGATATAGTTTTTTTGCTGTATTTTGGTATTTTTGGAAAGGTTTAAAATTTATGTGAAATTTGTCTTTTTAGAAATTTTGAGAATATCATTGATATTTAATTTAAACTTTAAAACAAATATATTTTTGATTTGAGCTATAATTTTTATACATATTCAATTTTTACAAATTTATAATGTTCTAAATGTGTTCTATTAAACAACTATCAAACTAACAATTTAAAAAACCAAAATGGTCAATTTTAGACAAATGTTTCAAATTTTATTAAGAGAGATTGAGTTATTTTGGAAAAACAAAAACTTTAATGTAATTTTAGTTGACATCCTCTAAAATGGTAAATTTTATACTAAAATTGGACAAAGTTCAATTCTGTCTCGTGAAAAGTTCGTTAAATTATATTACATTTTTATTTTAAATATGAAAATAATTTATCTCTTGAAATAACATAAAAAAAATTCATTAAAACATGCGAAAAAAACAACATTAAAACAGAAAACAAGGAAAAATAATATTTTTAAATATCAGATATTTTTTTATAATTTTTATAATTTGTGTGGCTTTATTCAATAAACTTATCTTTGCATTCTCCAGAATTTTTTTTTCATTAGTTATATTTTAGTTTTTTTACTCTTCAATTCTCGTTTCTGTTTTAAATAGTGAATTTTTAGTATTTACTAAGATTATAGTCATTTTTACGTCCGTTTGGTTATGAAAAATGAACTTAACATGGCGTATTTATTTAATTAGCTGAATGCTACCCTTTTTACATAAAATATACAATAATAAAAATGTCCAGGGTTGATTTATTCAAATAATATTATTTCTCATTTTTTGTTGCCGTTTCGGCATAAATATTTATATTTTAATGTATGTATTATGCTAAGTCTTGACTTTTTTCAATGACAATGAATAAGGACAGAATGGTTCGCCAAAATCAATCCGATATCCTATAATATTAAATCAAATTCAGCAAATATTGTTATTATTTAAGGATTTTCCCATAATATGTCTCTGCAGTATTATTACAATATATTACAATTAGTTAAACGATTTATAATGAAATCTAAAAAAATATTATTATTTAAATTACATTTTTATATAAAATAAGTTCTAAAAATATTCACCATTCCCAAAACCAATTCAATTTCCATTCGAAGCTAATCCAATCTATTTCGTTTTTTTGCAGAAAGTGGGCCAATAAAAATGCCAACGGCGGTAGAATTGACGAACACACATCAGAAGTGGTAGCTGTCCCCTATTTCAAGTATGTATTAGTGTATGTACCGTGTTTCTCAATGTTTTTCTTTTGTCTTGTAGTCTGTAATTTATCATTTTGTGTATACCATCGCATTGTCATCCATTTTTGTATATTTTTTTTATTTTATCGTTAATTTAATTGCTTTTTAAGATATTATTAAAAATACTATCTTTGGAATAAATACTTTATCTTGCATGATTTGTTTTGTGGTTTTGTAGACACATCTATATTTCCTTGCACATTCAACCTTTCCAGAACAAATCATTCAATTTAATGCGGTGAATGCGACAAAAATCTTGAATTTGCAAAGATTAGTGAATCAGTCTTTCTACATCAATATGAACAAAAAAATCTCACACTTTTATATATAATCCGGATGGATAGAATTAAGTATTTCATTATAATCTCCAATTTGGAGGCCAATAGTCGGCCCATTATCAGTCTCGACGCATACATGTTTTTTTTTTCAAATAGTAAACAACCTTGTTTGGCGAACGCGATACGCGATTACACAAAAGCCGCTGCGAAATAACAAACGAACTCTGACCTCGTGCTGCGGAAAACCGTTTGTGTATATTTCACATTTTTTTTCTTCTGTTTGTTAAATTGTACGACGCGTTGTGATATCTTTGGCGTAGCACGGTTATAATAGGCACAAATGCACACACAGACAAGTCGCCAGAAATTCTTGCTCAATTAATTGTGTACCCGCACACAGACAGACACATACACACACGGGAAATATAAACAATAACACAGCTGTTATTTGAGCAGAGAGATAAGAGTTTAATGACTCCCTCCGCCACCGCGTTTTTTTTAGGCGTGTATATATATATTTCTATGTAATCTACTATATCTGTGAACGTATAGAATAGACAGAAATACTTATTCATATCACCATCTTAAGTGCGTGCGTGTTAGTGTGTGTGTGTGCAGCCGTTTACGCATTCCTGTACGATGCATTTTAAATCAGACGCTGACGCTCTTGTTTTAAGTGAGTGGGTTGGAGAGTGGAAAATATTTGCAGCTATATCAAATGATGAGGTATACAAAAATTGGCGCAGTAGAAATAAATATGGGTGTGTGTTCCATAAATTGCGCGTGATAATTTATGAATTATTGTCACCATGATAAGATTATTGATTCATATATTTTTTTGTTGCGAATATCCGTAATATCAAAAAAATATCTTGAGAATACAACTAATATTTGAAATAATACCAAACTATTTGGAAATACTATAAAAATATCGAGAATAATAAAAAATATGGTAATATAGAAATTAGATTATATTCGGGTCAGATTATATTAGCGAATATGCACATAGTATGCTATAATATCCGTAAAATACTATAATATTAAAAAAATATCTTGAGAATACAATAAATATTTTTAATTATACCAAAATATTATTTGAAAATACTATTAAAATATGGAGAATATTAAAAATAATATGGTAATATGGAAATTAATGATAATATAATATAATACCAAATTTATAATACATGGTGTTCCTAGTGTTGTTTTTCAAGAATTTTTGCGAAGGGAATTCTCCCGAAATTCTCGAGATTTTCAATTGACGAAATTGGATATTTTTATCAATTTGGAAAATGCTGAGCTCGAGATTTTTTAGAGAATTTTCTGGAAATCCGAATAAAAATTAGCAAGCATTAATTAAAAAAACAACTTTTATTAAAGAATAATTATAGGTTTTTGAGATAAGTATAATAAATTGAAATAATATATTTCATTATCTTTTTACCTTGGCAACGAACGACAACAACTGGAAAAATATGTCTAGCAATGCTGAAATTGAAAAGCAAACATTATATAATATTTGGAAAACGAATCAAAATTGTATGAAAATGTGGAAAGAAGCGGAAAACATTGAAAATCAGGAGCAATCAGTGAGCTAGTTTTAGTTTGAAAGAGTGTGCTTTTGAAAATATGTTTTACCACGATTGGGACGCGAAAATGGTAGACAAAATTCCAGTACGAAACAAACAGGATATAACATAATAAAATAAATAAAACCAAAGAAAAAACATAAATACAAAATATTTTACTATCAATAAGTGTTTATTATGTTACCACGCCACTGAACTACCCGTTTTATGAATTCTGCCTCTCGTCACCAATAATTGACAAAGCGGTTTTTTTAAGTGCACTCATGTTCTTTCTTCTGAAAGTGCAGCACCACGCATAGAATGTCATCGCATCTTGGGAATGCATTTTGTATATATGTAGAATGGTGAAATGCACACACACACAAACTCACACATTTACACACACACACAGAAATGTGAACTGATGTGCAGCTGATTTAAATTAATTTTAACTCATCGCTTAATTGGTAGATGCGAGCAGTGCATTAGCCTGCCCTGACTGCGTTTCAGGCCCTACGCATGGAAAATGTGCATGTGCATGTGCAAGTGCATTTTGAATAACATAAACAATTCATATGTTGTCTCCCATGCGTGCTTTTTAGGGGTTTATTTATAGAATTTGTATATTTTGTAGTATATGGTATAAATATATTTTTATAGTTTGGCTCTAGTTTCACGAGCACACTGGGAATGCCATCGGCAAAGACCTCAGACTGTGTCTGCAGTGCGCAATCGTCGTTGTCGTCACGCGAGTTCAAGACAAAGAGACCCGCGCCGCCAAAACGAGTCGAGAATATTATATATTATATATACACATCTATATATATATATATATATTTATTATATATATATATAAGCAATCGGCTACGCGCTAACCTTGAACACGACCGTTAAACTCATTCTCTTTGCGAACATAAAACATATAATATCGTACATAAATTGCATTTGCAAACAATGTTGTTAACTCGCGCGTCGTCGTCGTCGTCTGTGTTCCGTCAATATGCGTTTTTAGTTGTTGTTTTTGGTTTTTGTTTGTATGTGTGTGTGTGCTGTTGTTGGTTGTGCGCATGGTGCGTTTAAATTCGCTTTGTGAAGAATATTATAATTTTACTGTATATTATATACAAATATATATACACATATGGCTAGTGGAGTATAAAAATCGATGCATGGAAACAAACAACAACAACAAAAAACCGCCACTACGCGACGCCCGGCCCACAGAGAAAAACTCATATTATACAATGTAAATATTTTATATACAAAATGTATATACATATAAGTGTAATTACACCACGAAAAGCATGTGCATAAAATACAATTACATATGGATTATGTATAATATACAGAAAATAAATGTATATGTATATATATAAATTGTGTACATATATTTACTTTGCAGCGAATGGCCCAAGGCGAAAATATATACATATATACATAAAATTACACAATGAATTGGCCGTTTGTACGCATAAATCGTTATCACCGAATTTGTCTTACGAATTAGCGCGCAGACGCGCGCACGATCTTGCACATACATGTATAAACATCACAAATTGCTAGAGAAAATATATACGCGTTTGTTTTGTGTGCTAAATCAAATTGACATTCATGATACATATTAAATGCACATGTGTGTGTGCGTATATAGTCATCTTTCTGAATATAGAATATATATATATAGTATAATATAAGTATATATGCATACGCTATACATACATAGTATGCATACATATATTTGCTTTTTTATAGCGTTTTAGTTCTTAAAGACGCTTACAGAGAGCATTTATACTGTTTCTTCAACTATTTCTTGTTCGCACACTTAAGCTTTGCCTCTCTGGGT
This sequence comes from Bolitophila cinerea, assembly GCA_010015015.2. Classification (NCBI taxonomy): domain Eukaryota; kingdom Metazoa; phylum Arthropoda; class Insecta; order Diptera; family Mycetophilidae; genus Bolitophila; species Bolitophila cinerea. The sequence continues at coordinate 1,978 of JAAAKO020017953.1, read as the reverse complement.
ATAAATGGATTTACACACATATATGTTTATATACATTATTTTTAACTTGTCTGTACACACGCAAAGAAATAATAAAACAATATATGTTTACAGAAAACATATTATGTTTGCCATAGACATTATTATATTTTCTGCAAAAGACTTGAATTTACGTATGTTTGAAAGCATTATATTATATTTACGAGAAACTACATTGAATAAAAATATTTGTCATAGACTTTTTCTATTCCTTATTAATAAAAAAATGGTTTCTGACAAACATAAAATATTTAGTCCAAACATAATTATGTTTGTCAGAAATATTTTGTCCGTGTAGCTTGCGTTTGCATTTTGCTGCCCATTTAGTAGATATGTATATTGTATATACTTCTACATGTATTATATACATACATTTATTACATACACATATAGTATATAATAGGCTTCATACTGAAAAAAAATAATACAATATAACCGCTGCCATATCAGCTTTACGCGCGCCAGTTTACGTCAGCGCATATATACAGATACACACAGACACTTAAACACACTCACACACATGTATGTATATATATATACATATATCTGCTTGTGCGTATATACACAAATACTATATATATATACACATATATATGCATGAACGCTAAAGCCAAGGTTAGCAACTGGCAAGAACAACCACTCAGACGTTTTACTTTCAATTTGTTGTTTTTGTATCATTTATAAGCGAGTACGCGCGTTTGCGCGCTTATTTCAGTATATTTCTATTTGCGCGTACCAGCAGACTCTCTGTATATTTATTGTATATATATATAATATAAATATAGATAGTTTCATCGCTCCGCAAAAACTACGCCGCATGTGTGTGCGAGCTCAAGCGAACAGGTACATTGCGACCGGTTGCAGCACGGCCTGGCAAACACATGCGTTTGGCGTGGCCTATGGACGTTGTGACTCCCTTTTTAGTGCATGTCCCGGGGAAATGTGCCTTTTTTGAGTTCTGAAGAAGCTTTGGGCTTAAAGTGGACTGAAATCTATTTAATAAATCGTTGGAGTCAAGAATAACCGTCAAAAAATATTTTAGGCCTAAATCAAGCAATAAGATGCCATCATCTGGCTTACTAATATGTTTTACTTAAGAATATATTAAAAACAATTTTAGTAACACCATGTAACACTATCAAACTTTAAAAAAGCCACAGAATATGTATAATTTAGAGATGGCAAGTAAATCATTTAAAGCTCCAACTAATCATCAGGGTTAGGTTTTAATCTATAAATCCATGTGTAATTGGTTCTTTAAAAATCATATTTATATTGACTGCCATTTCTCTTTTATTAGCTACTTCCGTCACCAATTGCAAAATTGTCTGTAGGCGGGCTGTCAATGGCTTAAGAATGATACTAACTTTTATAGCTTTTCTCCATCTTCATCTGAAAGTGATGATGATTGAATTAAATGCTATAATATTTGTCTATTTCTTTTTTCCTTTTAACTTACCAATAATACGTCTCAGACGTAAGATTTGAACCCATGAAAATATAAAAAAACGTAAATATAGCAAAAAAATAAAAGCAAAAAACATTTCTGAATTTCCTAGTTCTAGGCTCAATTTTTTCCTCGGAACTTTTGGCTTACTGGTGAACGAGAAAAAAATCAATCTAAAAAAAAACTAATTATGACATTTTGGTTTAAATTGAATTACATAAGGAACCAAAAATGGTCATCTTCATCTCCTACATCAAATAGTTGAGTTGTTGTAAAAAAGGCCTTTTTAATAGTATCGATTTTAATGTTTTATATTCACACTCCCTAACTTTTTCAAAAGTTTCTCTATATTAAACCGTCGGTTCTTATAAAAAAGTCTTAACCACAAGGGATTTATTCACGCGCATAATCCTTTATTTGCACCATCAATCAATTTCATATGGACACCCTTGTGCCATTACTACCTAACGTACATACATATAAAATACATCCTCAATTTCCATGATAATAAAG
>JAAAKO020017942.1:0-15738 GCA_010015015.2 Bolitophila cinerea | reverse complement strand
GTTTGTCAAACCATATTACTAACAAACAAAAACATCCTATACTCTATTCTATAAGGATACTACATTATAATATACTATATACGTATCGTATATACAGCGAAAAATCGATAAACTTTATCGTACTGATCGCATATCATAATTTCCATGTTATACTATTTGTAATTATTATTTTATTGGTTATAGCACTTTAAAAATATTATAGGAGTATAAAACTCACTTCATTCAAGTTTAATATTTAAAAATTGAAAATAAAGAAACTTTGTACAAAATAAAATACTCTAATATGTAAAATGTACATAAAAACCCATCAATATTGAAAAGTTTACACATAAAAAAATGTTTACAATCCCTGTACGTCTAATATTAGATTTTCCTCTCAAAACATCATCTTCACCAGTAGATTTTCCGACGTCCGCGAGACCGGTTCATTGTGTGTGCTCGTTGTGTGTGTACGTCTGAAACGCCGTGAAAATATACATATATATATAAATAGAGTTTCCCATTGTTAAATGAAGATTTTTTAATGAAACCCCAGTGAAAAGTTTGTAAATATATAAACAAATACCGCAGAGGGTTAAAATATTATAACGTCGAAGCCGTCCGGATGAAATGACCTTTTGAGTCATGTGGCCGACCAGGAAGTGTAACATAGGAATTTGCACTAAAGTGCTCCTTTTAGTGTTAGTTATTGAGTTCAGTAACCCGGAAATACATGTGCTAGCATCTAAAGAAAGTGAAATGTAAGTGAATGTCATTTTGTATATGTTTTTAATCGTTTCCAGAATGCATTTACGCAATTTTCATTGAAATTTCCTTATACGAACAAAATGTCGAGCTGTCAGTGAAAATATATTTACGGAGAGCGGGACAGAGTGGCGGCACATTCTCTGAGCGCCATTTTCCGGCGAAGTTTGTTTGAGAAAATCTATTATTGTTGTTATGGCGTGTTTTTATACATATGTACAAATTTGTGTGTGTGTGTGTGTGCGACCTAGTAATGCCGGCCTCAGCAAAGGCACACGTGATAAATGTAAACATAAACAGAGAGCGAGGATTTTGTGATGGTAATTTGTACATGAGGAGTGAGGAGTGTCAACAGAGAAAAATTGAGAGCGATTATGACATGAAAATGTGAGAATTGCAGATATGTTTGTTGTGGAAAAACATGAACAACTGGTGGCTAAGGAACTTTCATGTGTTTTGACAGGGAAACGTGTTAAGTGGCGGTGGTGTCACGTGCACACATATCCTATATATATATATATAGAGAGAAAAAGTATTATATTATACTTTGTACATATATATAAATCTATTTTTAGATTATGTATATAGTATACTAACTCGCTTCGAGCAATATGAGAATATATTAATACATTTGCATGTGGCGATATTGACCCATATGCTATATGTTTGTAGTACTAGTACTTATACTTAATTAAAACACTTCTAACTATTTGCTCTTATTTATACAAGACCATATGTTCTTGTAATTAAATATTCAACGAAATGAAACCATTTTAAAATTTGTCTTCGGTAATTTTATATACAATATGCTGTTTTTTTCTTATAACTTTTTAAAAATATAAAATTAATCAACCCTTAAAAACAATGTTTTCATATAAATTCTCAACTCTTATTTTCTTGGTATATGTAACTAACTTTGACCACCCTTAACTGCTGCTAAGAAGCAGATATTTTTTACAATAATTTCTTAATCTAGTGCCTTTTAAATATTTACCCCTTTTGCCCAATTAAGGGTTTTAACCACATATGGTCACCTCCTAATGAGAGGTAGGGGAAAATTTAATAGAATGCATTGTCATCGGCAACAAGTCCATGGGCCAAGTTTCAGCTCGATTGGATGGTTGGTTATTTAGGTCGCTTAAGAATCAGTGCAAGCAAGCAAGATCACAGACACGCGAAACTAATATAGATAATTTAATAAAGCTTTTCAATGAGAAAACATCAAATCTTGCTTAAGTATATAAAAATTGATCTTCGCATATGGATTCCTTAATTTTGTATTATTCTTAATTGATTTGTACAAAAAGCAATTAATGCTTTATGAGAGCACATTGGTTGGTTTTGAAATGTTTCTTAGTTTTATACCATAATGCATGGTTTGTTTATGAGGATTTCCAAGTTATTTATGATCAATAACACTTTAACAATTAAATATATATCAAATATAAAAAAAACACCGGCATAACTTAAAATTTAATGGCGAAACCATAGGTATATAGGGTGAAACCAATAACTATTAAAAACTAATGTTACTTGGTCAAGTTATTATATTTTTTATCATTTTAGTCTGAACTTTATTTTTATTTGAGAATTTATATTTCATTTAAAATTACAATGGAGATTTTTTTCAGCGGATGTTACAAACAAAAGAAGAACCCTGAAAGCATTTTATTTTTGGCGTATTTGGCGATTTTGAAGCAATTAAATACTCTTTTAATTGTAACTATAATGAATGTGTAATTCTACATGGTAGTCGAGAAGTCTTTAACTATTAAGGACAAATCTAAGAAGATTAGAAAAAGAAATTCTGCACTGCCAAACACCTCTAAAAAAATCTTAGAGAGGCTAAACTGTCCGTCTCTCTCCTCGCTTAGCCTAAAGATTTTTCTGAAAAGGAAAACCACAACAAGCTAGATTTCCAATATCAAACTGGATTTTTTCGTATCTTTTATAGAGCAATTCAAATGGTTTATTAACCAATAATTTCTGTTTTTCTCCTGTTTAAACGTTATGACATAAAACATAGCCATAATGGGCCTAAACTTCGAGGCCTGCAAGCTAACTTCTACTTAGGTAGTCAATTTTGAAAATATTTATATCTATCTACCTAACTGTGAGATTCCGCAAACTAAGCCGAGGTCAAGACGCATATTGTTTGGTGCCCATTTACTTATCATCTCACAAGAGGCCCTCATTAAGAATGGCTTTGATATTTGGTAGTCAGTCCTAAAGGTCCAGTGGGTTCAAGAAGTGTGGGGTTTGTGAACTGTAAAATTATTTAATGTATACACAGCAGCTGCTGCCGAGCAAATGTAGATAAGCCCATCCCGTCCGATTTCTGGATTTCCGAATTGAAGCCAAGGACTAAAGGTCTAAAAGACCGAAACATATACCAAATAGCTATAGACATATCTAATGATAAGGATCTGCCTATATGTGTATAATAGCCCCAGAACTAACAGTTTGGATCAAGCCGTTCGTATAGAACACCGAACACCCTCCCATCTATTGGGTAAGTTTTACCAATGTTCCATTACTCCCTAGTAGCAATTTTGACTTTAAATGCCTTTCAAAGCGGAATGTAGGAATGAAATAATCAAACGGCATTCCAAACTACAACTTTGAAGATAAGGTCTCACTCCAGATATATAGATAGATGCATGACCTGATCAGGCTTTGGATTCAATTATAAAGTGAAGCATCAATACAAGTCTCCTATAGCTCTGCCATTAAACTATTAATGTATAAAGTCAGGGTTCTAATGATGTCTACGTAAAACCAATAGACCACATTAAACAATTTAAAAATAATAATCTTGATTTAAAATAAATTTAAAAAAGGTTAAGATTCAATAGACTGCTGCGCGAACGCATCACTCATGACGTAGGGAAACCATTTTTAACACAGACAGCATAGGATTTACGTCATCATTTACACCCACATCAAATACACACAAATCATAGCTAAAAATCGGCGCAGCAACTTATAATTGAAAATTTCTACAAAATAAATTTTGTTCCAAATAAAATCAAAAACATGTTTATACAAAAAAAGGTAGTTTTCATAAAAAACTTTTTTGTGAGGATTTATTTATATTTGTAACTTCTTTTTCTGTGCCATTTTTTAATTCATAATTTGATCGTGCTTTGTTTATTTTTTGTGTTAGAATTTTATATCTACATGATTCCCATAGCTCATTTTCTTGGATCTGCAATTGAGCCGATGCGATTAATTGGCTAGAGCCAATCAGCTCAGTCATTGAATTTTTTCAAACAGTTCATCTACGGTTTTCTTTTGAATTAATACAACTGATATATTTCTATCAATTCGTTATATTGGCTTCGTTTACTGTTTGCTTTAGATTAGATCTAAAGTTAGCTTTACAAGTGCTTGCTTGGGTTGTGCTTTGGCGATATAATAATAACTTTATAAATTTAAAAAAATGGGTAATGAACTTTTATAATTACTTTAATTGTCGATGTTTAGCTTTCCTGCAAAAAATATAGATAGCAATAACTGGTTCAATCGATAAATTAATTAAAATACCAATTTCTTCAGCCTATATTCATAAAACTTCAAAAGAAATAATTTTAATTATATTAAATTATTTTAAATGTAGTGTTGCATCATGGGCCAAACAATTTGGAGATGAACTTTGGGATCTCGGACAGAAAATGACTAAATCTAATGAGATACGAATGGTTAGTACATAATTTACACCTAATTAACATACAGTTAATCACCTTTTTATCACACATAGAAATACAAATCCTACAATGCCAGGGTAGAACACAAGGGAAACTCATCGCTCATCAACTCAATTGCTCAAAATGTCGGACGAATGCTTCAGCGGAAAATTGATGCAGTTCGGGTAATATATATATATACAAATTTGACACTCAGAATATACCCTAATGCCATACCGAAATAATCTGTTGCCAGTGTATTTTAAATGTGGCCGAAGAAATGTCGGAACAAGTGTCCGCATTCAATGATTCTGAACTGGTGAATCTTACATACTACTCCAGCAAGTACTCACCAATAAATGATATGGACCTTATTCAAACGGCCAAGTTCAAGGAAGAGTATCCGCTGCCAACGGTCATCGAAATGGAACAAGCAGCAAACGTAACGTACCTGACAATGCACCTGGACGAAGACACACATTTCTATAATATAGCAGTGAACACAACTCACAGTTCTGTGCACGTTCCTACCAACGTGTACGATCGGAGTGAGTTTAATAGAATTGAGAGATTGTCTTATATCTTATATATATATATATATATATGTTTTTAACCAGGTTTAATTGTTTTGGAAGCACTTCGATGGTCAGAAGCTTTAGACGAAGTTTTTGTAAAGAACTACAATGCCGATCCTGCGCTTTCTTGGCAGTATTTTGGTTCAGACACTGGCATAATGAGACACTTTCCAGGTTCGAGATTTTAAAATCATTTAATATATATTATTTTAAAGATTGCATTTGAAAATATTTACAGCCAAAGCCTGGGAAACCAAGACTGACACAACCGATGTGTACGATTGTCGCAAACGATCGTGGTACATTGAAACAGCAACTTGTTCCAAGGACATTGTAATATTACTAGACAATTCCGGATCAATGAGAGGTTTTCGTAATTTTATTGCGCAGCTAACGGTCAAGAGTATCCTGGATACGTTTTCAAACAATGACTTTATCAACATTTACAATTACTCGGCCACGGTCACGGAACTAGTTCCATGTTTTAATGTAAGATAACGGATATACATTAATTAAGTTAATAATTATCTAAGTCTAAATTTGACTTATATTTACTTAGGATACCTTATTACAAGCTACACCCGAGAATATTAAAGTCTTCAATGATGCCGTAACCAAGCTCAACCCCGAAGGATATGCAAATGTATCAATAGCTTTTGCCAGAGCCTTTAAATTACTTCATAAATACAGAAAGATCCGAAGCTGTGACAATTCCTCGACTGGATGTAATCAGGCAATTATGTTGATTACAGATGGTGTACCAGATAATTCGACGGAAGTATTTGAAAAATATAATTGGCTAGAGTTTGGGAACGTTACGAAAACACCGATTCGAATATTTACGTATCTGGTGGGTAAAGAGGTTACCAAGGTTCGGGAGATACAATGGATGGCATGTTTGAATCGGGGCTACTATTCACACGTGCAGACCTTGGACGAAGTACAAAGTGAGGTATTGAAGTATGTCAAGGTTATCGCAACACCGCTGGTACTTCAAGGAGTTGAGCATCCTCCAACGTGGACACATGCGTTTACCGATGCAGCTGTAAATTATGATTACATATACTTATAAATTTCTCCCTATAACTCTACAAAATATTTTTATCGATTCCGTTTATAAATAGCATGAGGAAAAAGATCATGATTCCCCGAAGAGGCTGATGATTGCAGTTGGTGTACCCGCTTTCAATCGATCAGTGATATACAATAAGGAAAACGGCACCGGAATACCTAGTGCAAACCTTTTGGGAGTGGCCGCCACGGATGTTCCTGTTTCGGACATCAATAAATTAACATTACCCTATAAGCTCGGTGTAAATGGTTACTCTTTTATTGTCAGCAATAATGGATATGTCCTCCTGCATCCGGATCTTCGACCAATGGTAAATAACATAATAATTTTTAAAACTATATATAAAATCATGTATAATAGCGTCATGCATGCCAGCCTTTTCTCTCCAAAATAGTTATTTGTACCCAAATCAACAATCAATGGCCATACTTTACCCGAGTCGTGAAAAGTAACCTCTGACCTTAAAACTTTAAACTATCGTAAACTACTGCTCGATGCAGATGCTAAAGTTTGTTAGACATATTGAATTTTAAAATCTCAATAGCTGGACAATTTTAGAAATGTATCTAGTTTTCTGAAAACTGATTAAAAAAGTAACCATTGGAAGCTTCCAAAATGGTATGATTTAATAGACTAGGAGACACAAAAACCTTTACATTTATTCCGCAACGTCCTCGTCATCAAACATCAAAACATCGAAACAGTTTAACATAAATCAAATACCAAACAAAAGTTCCAATCAGATAAACATTTTCTTTTATTCATATATTGATATTTTTGTAGGATCAAGGGCAGTTGAAGATAAACTACAATAGTATCGATTTGACGGAAGTGGAGCAATTTGATGATTCGATGCCACCACGTGAGCCTGGAGATGATATTATTCAGGTTTACATTTCTTACATTTAAAACATGGAAATAAACTACTAAAATATTATAAATTACAGCTTCGCAAAAATTTAGTGTTCAATGAGATTGGAAATATGACGAATATGTCCGTTAAATTTCATTACGATAAAATGCGTCGACTTTCGCAGGAGAGTTACGACTATTATTTCCAACCGTTGCCAAACACTCCATTCTCCCTTGGTCTGGCAATTCCGAGTGGCTATGGAAATACCTGGATTAAAGTGGGCGACGAGGTTAAGCGTAATCTGCACATGGGTATCAATATGTCGGATTTTTTCGTTGGCGACAACTGGAAGGTGCACCCAGAGTGGTAAATTTTTTTTTTCCTTTATTTAGTTATCCATCATTTTTGATAATTTTTGTTTCTTTTTAGGGTATACTGCAAGTATCATTACTTAGAGGGACACGAATTCAAGACACCTGAGAAAGAGCTACGTCACTTCTTAAACAAACTGTACGAACCAAACTGGAAGTGGTCCGAACAATACGAAACACATCCGCAAGACGCTGAAGTCGATAAAACGTGTGAGGGAAAAACATTTGGAGAAGACGCATACTATTGCAACAAGGAACTGGTTCAACTTCTGATCTTTGATGCCAAGGTCACAAACAGTAGCTACAGATCGTGGCAGTTTGAGAGTGTCGAGGAAAGAGCTCTTATCGAAATGTATAATGCCACACTACGTTTTGTGGCCACAATGAGTGGTCTGACACGATGGCAGTTTATCTTTGGTGAAGTTGAAGTGGAGACGGATAGGTAATATAAATAATAATAATAAATAAAACAATATATATATTGAAGTGAATATATTATATTAAGGGAATTCGGTGACTACCATACAACGGCGATCGATGAAACGTGGTACAAAAGCGCTATTTTGCAACATAAAATTGATCCAAATAGTTTCGTGTACTCGGTACCGCACGAATCAGACCCATCAGAAGATGGAGAGTTAATCGTCACTGCGTCTCATGCTATTTTTCCACGAGACGGTGGTTTTGAGGCACCCGGAAGTGTTGTCGGATTTCAGTTCTCGTTGGCGCACATGCAGAAACGATTCGACAACATCACCTCCAAGGCTAACGTAAGAAATGCTAATAACATATATAATATAATAATATATGATTTTCTCCAAAATGGATAGTGTGACGGATGCATTAGACCTTGTGGTGATGACATGCAGGCTTGTTACGTCATAGACAATAATGGATACGTGATTTTGACGAGCACAAAGCAAAATGAAACGGGCAAATTTTTCGGAGAAGTAGAAGGAGCAATTATGGAATCATTCGTTGAAATGGGTATCTATAAGGTCATTCCCGTGTATGACTTACAAGCATTGTGCTCTCATGAGGAAGAGGTCATAAGTGATTGTGGTATTTTATCAAATGTTAGTAAAGAGTAAAATACATTATTTATTTATATCACTCAATTTATATATTTTATATTCTATATAGCCATTTAGACCGATAGCATTTGCATTTAGGTGGATTATAGCTGAACTATTCCTGTATCTTACCAGAATACATTTATGGGTTCAGGCTGCGGTACCATGTAATTAAAAAAATTAAACATATAACATACAGTTATTTTTAATTGTGTTATTATAGTTGATTACGATGTTGACCACGATGATCATGATTACAATAACGGGGGTGAAACAGACGACTCAGGTCCGACAAAAACGACACCACGTAGTCGTATTTATGAAGATGAAGAAAGTTACTTCAATCGAAAAATCGAGAAAGCGTATCGAATGGTTTATCGAGCCTGCGATAAGGCTATAAATCTATTTATTCTACAGCAAAGTCTGTTCATTCATTCAAACGAGGTGCCATCGCAGGGCAAATCCAACTGCTCCAGGTAATTGATTCCATTATTCTGTTATTATAAATATATATTACATTTTCATTCCATTTCAGGCCTTTCTGGTTTAAGCGAATTCCTTACTCAAACCTATTGCTGGTTGTTGTTAATGCCGAATACGAGTCATGCAATCCGTCCGTAAAATCATTTGCCGAAGAAATTATTTATCAAGATGAATTTCCATGTCAGAAACTGACGCTTAACGACTTGCCCTGCCGAAGATTGGATGGATGTTTTACGGAGCATCCAGATGTAAGTAAATTTTAAAATTATTTTTTAATTCTTAATAATTATTTACCATAAAAAAATAATAATTATCCCCAGGAAGCCAATGCTACGTATTGCGGGGATGGCGTTATAAATAAACTAAAAATTGTCACTGCCATTATGTCTGCCTTTACTCTTTTTACCCTGGCATACATCCAAAGAATCTAAATAATTTTTCGTGCCTGTGAAGCGAGTATTTTTTAACCAAAAATATTTTAATAGTTAAATTAGGAATATATGTATGATGTATTTAAATTAAAATATATATGAAATTATTTGTATAATAATATTATCATTCGTATAATTTAATAATCGCAATTGTTAAAATAAAACTGTCAAAACCTATAAATAAAATAAAGGGAATTTAATACATGTTATTTCATTATTTCTTTTCATGCACTAGCTTTTAAAAATAATAATATCATATAGGTCCAACCAAAAACTGGAAAAAGTCATCTTTATTTTTTTGCAAATTAAAAAAAAAAAATTTCATGATAAAGACAGGTGTTTTATTATTAAAAATTCGTTTATTAAAGTATCAAAAGATACATACTAATAAATTATAACTAGGAAGAAGTGAAATGGATAAGTTTAAGGATTAAGGTAATATATATATACATGAGTTTTATTCAGAAACCGGCACCGTCATATAAATTTGAAGGTCTTCAGCGAAGAATTGGAGCCCTCTTGTGACTTAATTAATATACTTGACTGAACCTTGCGGGACACCAGTAAATGTTTGACAGCTCTTATAAAACACTCCATTTACTTGAATCATTTGCGACCGATCATTCAGAGATTTAAATCTTAGGAATTGGACAGATTATAGTGGATTTTCAATTATTTGGAAAGGCGTGTTAAATATGTATGTTATGTGCTCAATAATTTTTTGTTTAGACATCAAATGGAACGAAAAATGTTCAAAACAAAAACAAAAAAATATGTTCACGAAAATAGTGAACGAAAATTAAACGTGGATTTTGTAAGATATGAAATATAAGCGCTATGATTTTTAAACGTTTATGTCACTAGCGCCATAACTTAAGTAATTCTGCGCCATTGTAATATTTTTTAGATAATGGTGCAGTATTATAATGCTCAATTCATAAAGTGATGGCGATAGTGACATATTTGCTACATCAGAGATTTGTCTTACAAGTCATTATCTGAAAATTGAAATACAGCAATATTCATAAAGTGATGGCGCTAGTGAAATAAGAGCGTAATGCTTGTTACGTAATGTGCTTATCGGAGCTTTTTTTGAACAAAACATTTTACTTTTTTTCCTTGTGAAGAAGAAAATTTAATAAAAATAAAATAAAAAAGAAAAATATATATATGAAAAATTAAAAACATTTTTTTAATAATTTATAAAGTAAAGCCTAGTACTAAATTGACACTGAAAACGAAACTGAAATTTCGCGGTTGAATGATCAGCTGAAAAATAATGTGGATTTTATTTATTTTCAAGTTGTACCCCGCACAACAAGCAAATCTACAATTCCGAGTTTTCAGAAATCCGAGCTACTATAAAGAAATTCGTAATGAAACTCTTAATTTAATCTACTGTATTTCTAGAAAATAATTCTAATAGAGAAATAAGTGTTGTGCTGTTCTGAGTCTCTAAACACATCTCTAAATTATTCGCAAAACATATAAAAAACTATAAAAAAAAACCTGTTTCGGATTTATCTATTTTCCAACTATTTTAAAACGCTTCGTTAACAGCATGGATGTTAATTTGTCTTGGCCTTAAAAAAAAATTAAAAGCAAATGTTTGCGTTGACGTCTACTTGTATTTTTTTTCATGTTTACTTTTTGCGGTGTGGTTGTGTTTTATGAGCTGCTGTGTGACACCGCGCTGCCGCGGCTTTTTGTGCGGTGTGTGCGGGTCCCAATCTAAGTAAAAAGTAGTATAGTTTTATAAAAGTAAGTATTGCATATAAAACCATATATAAAACTGATTCCGAGCTGGATTCGATTTTTTTTTTGCTGCTCGGATACAGCTCTATACCAGCTCTATTTCAGTATCGAGTTCTAGATTTCTATCTGAGCCTTTTTAGCTACCTTTTTTTGTATATTAAATATTAAGAATAGAGCTGAAATAAAGAGGGCAAGTCTGAGTTCCTACTACTTTAGAACTGGATTCCAGATGAATGTACGGGTCTTATTTAGTGCTGATTAAAATTGCGGTCGGCTATATATTATTGAATCCGCCATGTTGTTTGTTTATTATTAAAATCTAAAATAAACAATGTATTACCGGTATTCGTTTTAAAAATCGGTAAACTGGCATGCTTTTTTCGTTTTAGTAAAATTGCTTAAAACTAACATTATATGTATTACCATTAAATTATCTATGTAATATTTTATAAATTTTATAAAAAATAAAATATATATATATATATAATCCTGGGATTGAGGATGATGTGTTTTATTACCCTTATTACCCGTTTTGCAAACATTATTTTTATTTTTTCAAGTGGATGTGATATTGATTGTGTAAAATTTGACTTATATGCCAGGGAACAGCTTATTTATACGTTATATGACTGGTATTTTATGCCACCTAGTATACATAAAGTGCTAATTCACGGTTCTGCAATAATCAGCAAGTGTATTCTTTAAATAGGACAGCTCTCCGAAAAAGCACACGAAGCCGAAAATCATCTCGATCTAAAAATTGCACAGATATTATACATCATTTATTTATGTCTTCGGTCCCAGAAATAACAACTTTGTGGATACTTCGATCAAAAAAAGAATATATACTTTTACCAGAAGCTCTGGATCTCAAACACTTGACACAAATGATAGTGATTCTGAGTCTGAGTAATCAATGTCCAGTAAATAATTAATGTTTTGGTCTTTAAATTATATTTTTAAAATACATTATTTTTATTATTATTTTTTATATTAATATATTTTTTTGTTACTTTTTTTAGTTGGAATTTTGTAAGAAAGTATCACTAAAAAAAATCATGACTAGGATCAAAATTGAAGGCTTTGCGCGCGGAGATATATTAAAACATCAATTTTTATCACTTAAAAACAAAATCTACCAATTGTTAATGTAAAAAAAAATGTGTTGGTCTTTATTTTTTAAAAATAACTTCAAATTATATTTTTTAAATAAATTATTATTATTATTTTTTTTTTATTTTATTTTTTTTTAAACTATTTTCTTTTTTTTGAAATTTTATAAAGAACTATCACTAAAAAAATCATGACTAGCATTAAAATTGAAGGCAGTGCGCGCGGAGATACATTAAAACACAAAATAATCAACATTCCCCAATTTAAAAAAAATGTTTATGTTTATATCTTTTTTAAAGAAATCCAATTTTTTTTTTATTTGTAAAATAATAAAATAATGGATGCTTGGTACATTATCCTAAATCGTCGTTGTTATATCCTGGTTGGTGATCACCAGCAATGTGCTTTATCACAAATTACTGCAAATTGAATCTGCTCTTCTATGTCAAGCGTTTTTTGTAATAAAACTGACCACTTCGGGCCCACTTTTGGCCGTTAAGGACGTCGAGGGTTCAAAATGGTTTATGAAGTGAAACCAGTGCAGACTTATAAGAAGGTATGCCAATGCGCATAAGCTGTAAAACTTTTTTTTTTAAATTGAAGACTCTGAGACTCCCTTTTTTCATTCAGTTGTTTATATTTTGCATGTACATTTTGATTTAGTTTATGTTTAACATTAAGTGATTGTATGTAAAATGTATTTAACATATTTTAATGGATTATTGTGGTATGTAATGAAGTAAAATATCAATAAATAATATCTTTTAGATATTGAACTACTTTTTTATTTTTTGTTGCATTTAAGTTTACAAGATTTTCCACAACGGCTTCTCCGGACTGCAGAGAGGTGCAATTCATTGTCCCCTCCTACTGAGACTGATGTTACGAACGCAATTCGGCCACAGATCTTCTAATAATTTTTTGGGACTAAAATATAATGATGCAGTTATTTAATATTGAGATGGACATTTGACCAAAAAAATACGTACTTTGTGATGAGGAAGCAAAACTGAACATTTTGGAGTTTTTACGTTTTCGCGCTTTATCATTTCAGCTCTCTCAGCAATTAAATTAATACATTTTTATTAAACCGTTCAAAATATAAAGGGTTTATTTTTTTATACTGCTGCTACATTCTTGTAGACTAAATCCTGAGATTTTTAAATTCTTAACCCCGAAATTAGTCAACATCCTACAATTAAATACTAGCTACAATGTCAGGAAAATTAATTGAATTTTATATTGGAATCCTTCAAGGAATGAGGCTCCTTCAGTGGCAATTTGTGGAATTAACAAATTTTTGTGTATACATCTGTGTTATTTTTTGCATCAATATGTACACATAACCTCATAATTACACTTGCTTGACAGATCGGTGTCCAACAAACCCAGCCTCTAGTGAGAATGAAGAATACCAATAGACAACTGTAACCCTTGTGGTCAAGGGTTATGAATATAAAGTTTTGAAAAAAAAAATCCACAAATTGTTTTTTATGTTTGGAGTAATTTAGGGGGGCGATCCGATTATTTTCAAAATAACGGCTACCCTAGTGGTTATGGGTACATCAATAGCTTCAAGTTCCAAGTCCCGTATCTGATCCTTGCAAATGTTTAAGAGATAATTCGTCTCTATAGAAATTTAATTATAAATAAATGTTGGTTATTTAATTTCAAGCTGTATACGGCTAAAAGAAATGAGAATTATTTAGCCAGAATCGAAATAAATAGCTGTATAATGCCTGCTTTGGCAGAATATTCAAAGTTGTTAATTAGAAACTGAATAAAATATTTTTCATCTAATTAGTCAGCCTTTATTCAGGTTGATCCTATTCCGCCAAATTCATCAGTGTTTATTCAGGTTAAGCTAATTCATGTGGTTATGATTAATAAGTAAGGACATGTATAAAAATAAATATTTCGTTTTAAAAAATAATGTTTCCTAAATTATTTTTTGTTCATATAAATTTTAGGTACAATAAATATATTCTCGTCTCCAAAAAAATGTTTTCTTACACAACGAAAATTTTGTTAGTGCATTTTTGTATGTGCGCATGTATTTGATTTATTTTATGACAATTTTGTTTTAAATTAGGTATATTTTTAAAAGCGGAAAAATGTTTCTTTCATTTATTATTTATTACAATAAATTATTTAAGAAAAATAAAAATGAAGTGCATTTGTGTTATTGTTGTTCCGAGGCGATAATTCGCTAAAGGCTAAAGCATGTCACCCAAAATTCGTATTATAAATTGACGCAAAATCGATGCTTAATCACTGATTTGCTATTAGCTCTGATTAAATATCTAATCAGGTGATTCTTCCTCCGATCAACTAATCGAGATAATAGCAAATCAAAGATTATTCAAAAATTACTTGGCTAAAATCCACTCCCTTCAGACGGTGCGCAGAGCGGTAAAGATTGGGGGATTGGTTCTGTAAAAGTCTGCAATTTTGTATGAAAAATTGTATTTGAGCAAAGTTAAGTTAACTTTATTAATAATAATGGCAAATATAAGACACACCCTACAAAATTTAATTGTAATTTTTTTTTCTATCTGTTCGAAATATGTTTTTTTTTTTTGTTTTTATAACCTATTTGATTGTTTTCATTGTAGACCAAATAAACAATAACATTTTTTTATACATTCTTTAGCTTTTGTGGTCTAGCGCTTATGAAGTTCGCTATTATTATTTCGCGCTTATGAGCCTTAATATTATATACCTATACATTATATAATATATATTCAACTAGAATTTATATACTTTATAAACGACCATTGTATTATTACGGTCCGACTTCTTTTCCATTATTATTATGTTGTACTTGATGTAACTCATCTGAATATACTATTTCTTTGTTATAAGTTTAAAACTCATCGTTTTAGTGGTTTCCACAATTCCAAAGTCTGGTACAAACTCTCCAAACCAGCACCCACTTCGGTGGAAGGAGCCAATCGGGACTGAAGAAATCGGCTCCATTTAGTTTAGTAAATTATGATAAAATTAAAAAATAAAATATTAAAAAATAAATCAAATTCTGACTTTTTGAAGAGCAATATCATTAAAACAAAATAAAACATAGTTTTGATTGTTTGACTCCCTTTTCCGTTCTCCCTAATATGTTTTTACCACGGACACGGAGTAACGTGATATATATGTTTGGTTTTTACCGTATATGAATCCCTTAACGGATTAGCATCTTGAAACGAACCACCTTGTACTATTTATTAAAACAATACCCTTTTAAATTTCTCACCTGTCACCATCTTAAATACTACATTCCATTTTAAATTGAATACTTTCAGATTCAATTGTCTAATTGTCTTCCTTGAATAATTCTTAAAATATTTTAATTTTAGAATTACGGGGTTACAAAAAGGAGTATCATCAACATTACGCTTCAAGCGTGAACTCTAAAGTAACCTGTGCTTGATTGATTCTTACAAATTATCAATATGAAACACGCCCACGCAAAAATTAATGTGATATTGAAAATAACAGGCAATATAACAGGTCGGCTGAAAAGTTCGTATCGTTTCAATGAAAAACACATTTTTTTGTCAAAATTCATTTTTATTATTC
>JAAAKO020017931.1:0-15746 GCA_010015015.2 Bolitophila cinerea | reverse complement strand
TCGCCATGGAAGGAAACTATGTTGAATAATAAAAATGAATTTTGACAAAAAAATGTGTTTTTCATTGAAACGATACGTACTTTTCAGCCGACCTGTTATTAGTATCATAAATAATAAATGACGTTCAGGCATATGCATGCATATACATATTACATGCTCCGCAAATTAGTAACCCGGGTACCTTGTAAGCCAAAAAAAGTTTATCTTTTACCCACTTGAATGAGAGTTAAGTAAGCTTTTGTATCAAATATATGAAACTTCTAAAAAAAAACATATAATATAAATATACATTGTATTTTAAATGTTTCAATTGAAATAAATACATAAAACATGTTAAACAACAAACAAACTTAGAGGAAAAACTGTTGTATAATTAATATTGTTTATAGTAATAGTAATATTATTAAAAGAAATAAGATGGGTGAAGTTTAACGAGTCTTGAATCTATTTCTTTATTTTAAAATCAAAATATTTTTTAGAGCTTTTTTTTGAATGCCCAATAAAGTTATGATATATTCTAAAATCTAAACGATACAAAAAAGTATAACAGAATATATAATAATGTTTTTTAGTTATATTTAAATAATATTATTATGTTTTCTGGCCTAATTCAGGCTGCCCTTATGGTGTTTATGAAAGGGAGACAGATCTACCACGTTTACCTACACTATATAATTCTTTTGGTATAATTGTATTGGTTATTGTATTTACTACCGAAATCCTTGCTACTACGATACTTTGTAAAATAGCTGTTTTATAACACACACTTAACACACTTATAAGCACACCTATTTTCTTCAATTGCCACCGAGAAATATTGGACAGATAATCTATACCTTTTCTGTCAAGAACTTTTCAGAATAAATTGTGAAAACCTTTCATACCCGTATGTCTAGTTTTAAAAAAAAAAACTAGAATATATTTTACAATTTCCAGTTTTTTTATCTTAAGCTGAAATAAATTTTCCAAAGCTTGCATATAAAGCTTTCTTCTCATATCGTTTGAACCTTTGAACATCGGTTATACATATGATTATATGAGATTATGTATATACAGATTTTATGAATATATATAGTATATGAAGGTTATTCGGTGCGTGTCAATCCACAGCTTTCTAAATGCAACCAATCCCGTTTGATTGATCGGTTTTGGTGCGCTAATAACGGCCATTACTGCCATGCACATGTGGTTCATATATATAAATATATTTATATATATATATTATGTATGTGTTTGTAGTGTTTGCGCAACAGGGAAATGTCGCACCAGCCCATATCCAGTGCGGACGCGATATACATAAACATTGACATGGATTAATGTGCCTTTTTTCAATATTATAACATATACGACTACATTATTGCAGCTATTGCATTTATGTGCTTTTCTTGACCGGTGCGCATCATCTTCACCATCATCGTATAACATAAAGCATATGCATTTTTATAAAAGGAAAATCGATTAAAACACTTAGGATTTAATTTAATAAATGTTTTGACGCATTAAATAAATTATGTACTCGCAGATCAATAAGCTCATTAAACTAGATTTATTATTAATATTATGCTAATCATCGAAAATAAGTGGCCAATTATGGGCACAGTAAATGACAAGTTATATAAATATGCAGATTGGCCGCCTGTTGCGTTAGTGTGTGTGTGTGTGTGTGTATTTGTGTTTGTGTGTGACATGCGTGCGTGCTTATGCGTGTATGATGCATGTGTGCAATGTGAAACTGTGACTATATACGTTTACACTTACCGTAAAAGCTCAGCTATTAGTTGTATGTCACGTAATTGTGACGTGGACAATACGCACGTTTCCGTCGACATAAAATACACTGTTATTATCCACGCACTCGAATTAATACTGAGCTTGCGCTGTTGCAAATTATGTAATTGCACATAAAAAACGCATATCTGCACAGAGAACACACACATACATACACACACACGTGTACATATAAACATAAAAATATGCGCGAAACAACAGCACAGAGAATGCACATTTAGAGCGGATTTCTAAGCACTTTTTCATGCTTCTCTCATAAAAAAAACATGCCGCGCTGCAAATATAAGCTACATACATAAATTTATTTCCCCAAAATGCGTCTTAATTTATGCCGATGTCTTTTTTTTGACCAATTTCGACCAATAAATTCAGACATTCTTCAACGGCTCAGGTTGAATGCGTTTATGCATTTATACACACACATACATACACACACAAACACCACATACACACAGAGTATATAAGCAAAAAGTGATCTGCGCCGCTCGCTGAATTATAGATACAAAATAATATGACAAGCATTCCTAAATAAAGCAATTTCTTCGCATAAATATTTATGATACAGAAAAACGAACATAAAAAAATAATTCGCAACATAATTATTTAATCGTGGATGTGGATGTGAATCAACTTGTGTAAACACGCTTGTAAGTTCGTCCAAATAATAATAACAACAAAAACCACATTAACAAAATGCATTGGAAACTTATCATAAAAGCACGGGCGGCAATACGAGTAATCAATGAATATTTTTGAATCGTTCGTTTTAAATAACTCGTAGTTTCAAAAATGGTCATACAGGGGTATCCGTATATGGTTTTATAATATGTATAATATAGATAACAGATATATATATATATATATACATCTGTATATTAAATAGAAGTAGATTGTAGCATGAGTTTCGTAAATATATCGATCTCTCGCCTCCATCGTATTAGGTATTCGCGTTGCGCGGCTGCATGCATTTTAAGTCGACGGAATGATGCGCAGGCGCGGTCGACGAACTAAAATATACATATATAGCATAATATATATATATACATGGGACCTATATATATAGGGTTACTTTAAACTTGATACATATATTTTGTGGACTAGGCAATTTATTGAACTTCAAAGAGGACGTCAGGTTAAGAAATACGATACAAGCGCGAGATGCTTTAAAATGGAATATAATATGAGTTATTGAACCTAAAAATTGAAAGATTATTCAAGGTGCGTCATCTGCAAAGGCCATTAGCACTAAAATATAATGGCCTGATTTTTTATGGATTTTTTTTCTGAGAAATTGCCATCTTCGGTTAAAAATAAATCAATTTTTATGAAATTCTCTAATTTGTATTTTTTATTTTTATGATACTAATTTGTAATAAACATATTTTATATTGTATACGAAAAAAAGAATATCCATAATATATTTTGGACATCCATATAAAAAATCATATACTTTTTCAACGATAATTCGTGAGGTCAAATGTTGATCAAAAACCAAATCAGTACAAAATCATCATAAATTTATATTGTTAAAAAAGAGCTGTAAGACTCATAATTTCATTATAAAATTAAAACATATTAAAATATTATTATATTTTAAAAACTTAAATATCTTTCATTTTTCTGTGAAAGAAAAATATACAAATGCGTATATGTGTCGTTTAGAAGGAAACCGGTTTCAAGGTTAAATCGAAAATTATTGTGTTTTTATAGATAGATTATTTAGCTTTTCATTTTATTGGTGTATGCTGGGGTGCCAGCATAAAACTGCGCAGAACAGTTTTTTAGATGTACCGAGATTAGTAGAAAAATATCAATACGATATCTTAAAATTAATAAAAGTTTTAATTACCTTTTTGTGAGTAAAATCGTACGACGGGTTCTGTGGGCAGGGTTAAATAGGTTAGGCATCTTGAATAAGACCGAATGAGCACAAGACTTCTGCGCACACCATTGTAACCTCTTACTCACTAGAATTATACAAAAATATAGTAAGTAACTCCAAAATGTCTTTATTTTAGCAGCGATGTATAGGCATATATGATATGAGCTAAATTTTTTAAAGGGCTAGTCGCTTTCGCTGATGAGTTGTTGTTCACTTCTTAGCAGATTAAGACCTCCATGTCATACTGTTTTAAGCAAACAATGCCTTTCATGGTAATAATATGAATCTAGGAGCCGTTCGCCGCACAGAGAGGTTTTAGTTGTTTGGGCGGTGCGGAAAAAACCTCATATCTCTAAAAAGTACTTGATTAAATCTTTTGAAATGTTATGGTAAGCTTTTTAAAAGAATTTGAAACATTTTTATTTATATTTTTTTAATTTTTAAATTTTTATTTTTTTTACGTTTTTATAATCCTTTAATTTTGATATGGTAACTTACATCACATAATTTTATTTTAGTTTTTTTATGCTTGTTTTACTTCTTTTTTAAGTTTTAAAACAAACAAATTGCAATCAAGGTTGCAAAAATTTGCAAGATTTTTTTTAATTGGAATATTTGAGTCTTTAACCTATCTTTTGAGATATTTATGAGGTTGACGTTATGTAAAAAAATCTTTTAAATTTTTGAAATTTTATGTAATACCATTTTTTGTACCATGGTATACTTTATTATATATCCGTATTTGAGTGTGACTATTTTGTTAAATTTTATTAATCTTATTAAATAACAATTGAACTTTACTGGCTTTTTAATATATGTAAACGAAATTAAAATTCAAAATGCTTCCAGAAAAAAAGCTTTTTTAATGGACATTAAAACGACAATAACTTTTTTTTCTTATTCATACTTTCGTTATATAAGGTTTTTCCGTCCAAAAACCACTGTGCGCCGTAATATTGCATCTGGTATCATCCGACAGCGTCAGTTCTACTTAAAAAGTGGCCCATTGGGCATATCTGAACCCCTACATCCTTTGCTAAAGAAAGATTAGGGTTTTACCCATTTAAAGTTTAAGAATAAATTTCGGCCCAATTTCTAGATTTCTCATTCAACTCGCAGTCCTGAGGGCCATTAGATGGTTACATTAGCCATTTGCCCTATACCCTATTCTGACAATCGAACGGCTGCGACCTGCGTGTGTTCGTCCCTCAATTTAAATGAAGTATATTCATAAATTAACCTAATCTATTCTTCTTCCGCAAAATCTCATCCTCTGCAGATACTTGAATCATCTGTTCGGAATGCAAATACAACCAGTTTTATTAGAGATATTGAAATTAAAAAAAATTTAAAACATTTTTTTTGATTATTTATGACAAATTTTGATGCGTTATTTAAATACAAATTTGTGTACAAAGTGCAGAGCACTTTGTTTATCCTGACCAATGTGGCTTTTGCATTCTTTTCCTTGGCAGATATCAGTATCACATATTAGTGCATGATGATTTTTTATTATATTTCTAATCATATTCAATATAAATATATTGGCCAGTTTTCTTATACACATATGTCCATTTTTCATTAATTCTAAAACGCCGGACCCGATAGGAAGGGTGTTTCCCACCCTTTCTTTACGGCCTTAGATTATCTGCATTCCCGTTTTCCAAATATTCCGTATGCTGGTATCCATGTCAGCTCAACAGAGTTTTCTTTTATCTACTAATTAAGTTTTGAAACGAAAGTGATTCAAGACGACTCTCAAAAGCTCTGAAAGCTTTACACCAGACATATATTATTATAACTTTAATTTAGATAAAATATGGCACCATAGGTAACAATAACATTCGTCGTTGGATGATGGCTTAGAGGACAGTGACGACGAGATGTGTGAAGAACATTTGGAAATTTAGTAATTTTTCGTCACAGTTCGTCTTGTAGTTTAGTATAAATAATTATATTACTCGTTCTCCTGCGGTGTGGTGAATTTTGATTCAAAACTAATATATTTCGGAAAACAACCTTCGTATATGGCGGATAGAGGGGTGTGGGATACTTTTCTAGGACCAGCACCTTTTTTAGTTTTTCGGTCTGAAATACATCATTAATATATTATTTTTATTTAATTTATTTACCTTTTTGTAAGTGCCGGATATGTCATGTCCCGCATTTGTCATGTGCCGCAATCTGGCTAAATGGTTTTGCCTATAGCATTTAGTACCGAGACCTTTTTTCGGAACCGGGATTCCGGTGCTAGAGAGTTGCAGAACCGGGTACCCGAACTGGGTAATGAAAAAGCAAACATAAAGATAACACAGGTGTTAAAAAATTAAACCTTAACCAGATAAAACCGCCTAAAATTTAAAACGGCTGATTTCGTATAGTTTTATTCGTATGATTAAACCATTATTTTTTCACATATTTTTTTAAAATATTTGGTGCGTGAATATTTTGCAACTATCGAGCTGCCAAACAATGGCAATTACAATGCTGGCCACAAAAATACTGATGTTCATCCCGATGAAGGCATCCTATTTAATTCATGGACATGGATAAAGTTTTCGCATACGCACAAACAGTATCCGTCATGGTTAAGATTGCTTTTGGCGGATTGACCATTCCAGTGTACGACGCGACACACAGCTTCGATATCACGTGCGTTTTATATGCTCTGTGCATATTCTTGCAGCACATAAATGTCATTCCGGCCGCTGCACAGAGCTTTTCCTTTTTTAATTTGAAAAAAATAATAATATTATAACAATGAAAAGTAGAGATAAATTTGTCAAATGTACTAAAACTTTTTTTTTACGTTTAGTAAGGTTAAAATTTGCTTTAATAAACCTGAGTAAACCTGGCCTTTAAAGTCCACCTCCCTTAAATATGTCAGATGCTAACAGCTAACACTGCACGCTGAAATGTGTAGTTATCCGGTTGATCAAAGCACGCTAGCATCGAACGTGTTTTAGCTGGTCGATCGAATCCTTGTTTACCAACTGAACTGAACTGAAAGTGGCGGATTTAAGTGGAACTATGTGAGCATTAGCTGATTTCGATATACGGGTTTTTGAAAATTGAATCTATATTTTTGTGAGTTAGATGCCAAATCATATATATATTATTTCTTGAGAAAATAGCAATTATATTTTCTCGATAATTGATATGTTTGTGATGAGAAATGAAAAGATAGAAAAGCTTTTATACAACAATTTACGAATTTTTGAGGGTCCATATGCAATAAAAAAATCCCAAAAAAAAGATCTGCATAAATATAAAAATAGATAGTTTACATTATCACACCTAATTACATTGTATAATAATAATAATAATTGTAATAATAATAATTCTCCTCGCAGTGGCGCCGCATCGTGCAATCGTGGTTTTCCTTTGCGCACATCTTCGACGAATCTTGTGAATGGCCTGGCCCGTGTGCATGTGCACACGCACATGTAAATACATAAACACACATAATACATATACAATATATATACAAATATATAAACACACATCACATTCATAACACTTATCACACGCTGGCTCAAAATTAACCTGTAGTGCGCAACGCAATGCACCGCGGCGCGTTGCTTTGCGGTGCGGAAAGAGGATTTAGCAAAAGTGAGCTTTTGCCGCAGCGTATAGCATTTCCACTTGCATGTTGCGTGTGTGTGTGTGACATTTCATATGTGTGTGTGTGAGTTTCTGTGTTGTGCTTATGTATGCGAATTTATGCTCATGCTCAAGAAGGCACACAAAGCATATTAAAGTCAACTGCGATTGCGGCTGGCACGTCAGTTGAACGCGAGATGTTAGCGAAGGAGGTGGACAAGTATAAGCGCCAAGGTGCATAAATGTGAAACATATATTGTACATATATAAATACATATTTATGCGGTTTGTGAGAGTGATCGCGCGTGTTTGGTGTTTGTTCCAACGAAAAGTGCAACAAATCGTGTCAGCGTATCAGTGTGGTGTGTGCAGGTGTAGAAAATTGAAAATTGTGCGAAAATCAGTATACAAGTGTGCCCGTTAGGAAAAGTTAGTGTTTTCTGTGTTTCCAAAAGGAGAATCTGGCGGAATTTCTGGATATAATAAATTTACGTGAAGGTAAAATTAAACGTGAAGGTTGTGAGTTCAATTCAGTTACTTATTATAATTCGCTGAAAGTGTAGATGAATATGTATTTGTTATGATATTTGCAAAAATCCTTTTTTTTTCATTTTTACAATTTTAAATTTTAAATTGTTTTATTTTTTAATTCGATTAGCCGAATAGAAAGCACTTGTTACACATTGGTTTATTTTATTTATTCAATGGATAAGCTATATTTTAAATGTATTTGTGTACAATGCGATTTAGTTCCAAATACAGAGAAATATTCTTTTCTAAATAAACAAAATTACTTAAATTAACAATAGTTTACGGACTCGCGCTATTTTTAAATTCAGATATTAAATAATCTTTTTCTAATTAAAATTTGCGATTTTAAGATTATTCCATAAATTTCAACTTATTAAGTGTTAAAAGAGAGTTTTGAAAATTGTAAAATTGTTTTCATTTTAAATGTTATTTACAAAATCATCTTTTCTACAAAGACCTATTTAACCCTTGTGTCTATAACCAAACCAATTTGCATTTGTATATGACAGGCCACCTGGGTGGCCACACAGAAATTGCATGATACATTGCTTGTAACTATAAGGTCGTGGCCATGACGCAATAAATACTCGTATTTAGTAAATAAATTATAATAATATTCATGTCATTCCAAAGAACCATTCAAGCTGAATAAGGCTAAGGAAAATGATAAACTATTAGCCAGATGCTGAATTACAAATTAGCAGAATATTCAGGCCAAACTATTATCCAGGTTGTTTAGTTTAATAAGTTGCTGAATATAAGCTTAATCCGCTAAATTATTCATCAATTAATCAGGTTGAGGTTATTCAAGTGGTGGCTTGATAAGGTTTTAAATAAAAGCTGCGAAATATCCTATTCGACCTTTTAAAAGATTTTTCTTGGATTTGAAGTTTTGAATTAAATACTAAATTATCTAGAATTTACCATCAGGAATACTCAAGTGTCCTTTATTGAACAATTTTTTTATGAAATAATAAATGAAATACAACATCAAAATTAAGAATAATACAATACGAATACTACAATTAATTCAAGCACTATGGGCTGTGCCATGATTCGCCAAAATGCTTCACGGATGAGAATGACATGTGATGTCTCTTTAACTTTTCCGACATACGATTCAATTTGAATTTAATAGTTCAGCTCGCACATAATTTTGTTTTGCCTCGTCAATAATGGAAATACATGTGAACGAGTCGTTAGGAATGGGATATTGAAGTCCTCAAGTTAAAGAAAATTGTGTGAATGTACACAACAGATTAAATAAGGAAAATACGACGAAAAGTGTGAAAAACCGTTCCCAGATGTATGAGCTCGCATAGAAAAATATGCGGCCAAAGTATCAATATTTGTTGGATAGACTGAATTCTACCGACACAAACCCTTATCATAAAACCATGTGCTTGCTGTAAATATAACTGGCAGGATTATAATACCTTTCCAGCAACTTTAAATAATTAACCTTTATTCATACAATTTCAAAATAATATAACTACATACGTCCCTAAAATGTGTTCTAAAGAGGACAAATAATAATATTAATAGATATACTATATTTTAAAAGAATTTTTGATTTTTAAGGCGTTTGTTTAATTTATAAGACAAAAAATGCATAATTTACTTTTTTAAACCTCCAACACCACCGTCAAAATCCGCGCTTAGACTAAAAGTGGTATTCATATTGATTATGTCAAAGTCGAGTACTTGTCACAATTTCTACATACACAATTTCTAGATTTTGGTTTTCTATTTCTATTTGGCCTTTTTAAATTTAAATTCAGAAGTTCTGTCGCAACATAATTCCCTGTTTGTCATTTTTAGACGCGACACAAGCGTCAGAAATTTTAAATAAAATATATATTATCAGAAAAAATTGTGTTTTTCAAAGAATATGGAATTTCCTAACTTTTGTGTGAAAGGCTAAGTGAAAGGCTACAAAATCTAAAAAATAAGGGAAAAGCAAATAATAAGATTAATTTTTTGTTTTGTATGTATTTTAATACTATTTTGTTGTATTTGATTTTTGCTTCAAATACAATATAATAAAATGAGCGCAGCAACGCGCTATTAGATAACAGTTTGCAAAGCTTGTTTTTTGATTGATATATTATGATACTTCGTTCTGCTGGCCCGGATCTTAAAAGAAAAACCATATTATTACTTTGACTTTAAGTGCATTTGGCGGTTACGATGCAAAACTGAATGCGTTGCGAGTATACTGTTTTCCGAAATATTTGAAAAAATAATATAATAGCATAATTGGAAATATTTACAAATACACATATATAAATGTTGCGAATGATGCCTAGGCCGTTTTCTTCACTCAAAGTTGACTTTCAACTTGAGGATGTTATTTTCAACTTTCCTACTTAATTTTCTTCAGTTTAAGTTGAATATGCAACTTTCGATTTCAGGAAGTTGACATCTGCCAGTTGATATCAACTTCCTGATTTCTCAACTTCCGAAAAAACACAAGTTGAAGGGGATTTTTTCCCCTCAACAAATTTTCGATACTTCACTCTTTGCTTTATGTGTCAGTTATCCTTTTTTCGTTCAATAATGTCTTGCGGTTAGAAATGTATGAAATGTAAACAAAAACAAAAATTACATCCATTTGTTTTTTGTCCCATGATCTGCCTGCAGTGGGAGAAAGCAACTACGATCGCCTGTAAAAGCCTGGCATTCGACACTTTTTCGACAGTTTGGAAGAAAGAAGTTGGTCGCGTTTTCCCCGTCTGTCAGCGAGCTCAATCTGGCGTTTGGTGTGAATAAGGAAGACTCTAGCGGCTGTGATAAATATGAAGAGAAAGGCCGTTTGTTTGATATTAACTTGCCGGAAGTTGAAGGCAACAGAACACAATATTATATCTTTTTATTATAAATATATTTTATATAAAAATTAAAATGAAGTAATGTTTTTGTTATTATTTTAAATGTTATCGTAGTTGAAATGAATGTTACCCTTTCTTAAATTAAATTGCAGTGATGAACTGATATATAAAAGACGCTCGTATCGCTCATGCTACAATATTACCGTTTAAACAGAGTGATAAATGACCATCATCGGGTTCAATTTTTTTTTTTACAGATACCAATAATAATTTTAAAAAAGGAAAAAAGGGCAAATTGAAAACTGTCAATATCCCTGTCAAATTGCAGTTCAAAGAACAAGTTGATAGTTAGCAGCCAGTTTAAAACCTGCTCAACACGATAATTTGGCAATTATGTCTAAAGCGGCGGTTGGTTTCAACCTGCCGGTTAGCTTAAACTTGTGATAGTGAAGAAATTATTAATTAATTCAATCGTTCTTTTAAATAAAATACATCGAATAACCACACGACAAACGTCACGATATACCTCTGAAAGTAAAACACCTTTGCTGGGTGAACTATAGCCGTCTAAATACACAATGCCTTTGAAATATTTAAAATTATATATTTTCTTGAAAAAAACACAATTTTTTTTATATAAATTGTATTTTTTAGCAAACGCCTAATTGAGAGCCTTGGCTGAATGGCCATTTAGACGAATGTGCAAAAATCCCCAGTGTGTTGACGCACCAATAAATCTCAGTTTATTTGGACGAATAGTCGTTTAGCCGTTTACCCGAATATGACGTTAAGCGTCGCTTTGCAACCAGCAACCGCGTGTTTTACCATAATAATAAGCGCACAACAATTAACCGCACTCGGAAAATCCGCATTATGCATAAATTGTTCTGATATACTAATAAGTGCACTACATTTTGTTCACTTTTCCAATAAGCGCTCTTTGCCGACGCTCTCTAAAAGTTTAATGAAATTTGTCTAAATGACTTTCGGTTTAACGAACATTCGGCTAAATGGCCATTTGGCCAAATAGCTCATTCGACTAAATGGCCATTTGGCTAAACGACCATTCGGCTAAAGGAACATTCGGCTTGGCGGCCATTCCACTAAACGGCCATTCACTGAACGATAAACAGTTAGACGCGAATTTTTAGTTAGTTTTGGTCTCATTCTGTAAAGTAGACTTGGACGACACTTTTTTTATAACAATATATCGATTTGGTATTTAAACGTTAATCTATTATCAAATAAAATATCTAATTATTTATCAGATTTATATTGATCAATTTCTTCGTCATTTATAGCTATCCCTTTTTAATTTTCACTCGTCGATAACTTAAGACCAAACAGTTTAACTTCTCAATATTAAGCTTCAATAAGCCACTTATATATGTTACAAAGAACTTCTGTATATTTTAGTACGTTTTTAGTAGTTTTAACAATAACATGTTCTGGTTTCAAGGTTTTAGAACGTGTTTTCTGATATGGGAATCCATTACGAAATATATGGAATGCCCTTAACGTAACGTTAAATTAAGATTTTTGTAAAGCCCTCCCATCCTAATAACACAATCGTAAACACAAACCATCTTAGCAAATGTAAGAAATTCAAATATAATATATATTTAAAAATAAATTAAATGTGTAAAGTCGAGAATATTGATTATTAAATTTGCGTTTTTATAAGTTTTTTAAGTTTAAGAAAGTTATTATGAAAATATGGAGATTAAATACCCAAGAGTGCATCCTGCGTTTTGGTGCGTTTCAAGATGGTTTTAAAGGTAATAGGCAAATGTATCGCCTAAACCTAAACCCTAAAATATTCAATACTGTATAAAATTAAAAATTCAAATCTCAAAATAAAAATTGTAATTCTCAGTATCAATGTGCCGTAATTAGGACTTAACAAGATGTAATTATCCCATACGCAATATTTATTTATAAAATTGTATTTTTTTTAGTTATAAGATAAAAATAGCATTTGTAGAATTATCAATTTAAAAAAAAACATTTACAATAATTTCACATATTTATTTCTATATTATACAGTAAAACAGTTCTTATTGACTATATAAATAATCTTAGCACTGTCGCATGTATTTATTTGTCACAGTAATTATTTAACATTTTATCAACATCTGTACAAAACTTAAACCATTACCATATACAATAAATTTATACATATATAAGTATAATACTGTGCAATCTAGAAACGTACTCGTATATTACAATAGCATACAAACGGACGATCTTGAAACCGATACAATTTCACAGGCGCAAACAAAAGAAAAAGAAGAAGAAAACGTGTTGCTTGCTCCCGCTTGCATACATCAACAAAAATTCTGCTGAACATCGCGAGAAAGCTGCAACTCAAAGATATTGTTTACATTATTATTAAATGTGCATATCGATGCGACGTCTGGAATTGTCGCGGGCTTCCTGTACGTCTGTTGTACACCTATCGTATTTTCTATATATATATATATACAGTCTTGTATATTTTATGGGTATCTCTATATACAAGTGTATACTATCGTATAAAACATACGTAATGCAACTCATTACACCGTTTACAAATGCGCAATATTTTAAACTCTATATAACCAACTGTATGCTCAAATAAAATTAATATACACGTGAGCGTACACACACAGATATATGATAATTTAGATACATATATGTGAGTTTATTTACAATATACTCTATATATATTCTTTATAGATAGATAATACATTTATGATATGCGTTGTTTGAAATTTGATGCATACAAGTTTATATTATATATATATATACATATTATATTGTAAAACATTGAGGTGTTGTGTCTACTCGTTTCATTGGAGCGTGTGATATCCAAAAAACCTGAGAATAAATGTGTATATTTATACAATATAACTGTACTTATTGAGTAAGATCTCGTATTTCGTAATTGAGCATATTTAACCAATTGTAACAATAATTTGTAATATATTATTTCACTATATTTTGTTAAGGAATCATGTGTATGGGAACCTGTCATGTTAGATCGGACGTTATAAGTTAAAGTATATGATTCTATCACACCCCCCTAGACTCACACGGTGACGAGCAGTGAACATTGAGTTAGCTTTTATTTTGAAAATTATAGGGTCTTTTTATCCAAACAAAAAAATATTTAACCCTTACCCACAAGAGATATTATTTTCTATATATTATTTTGGTACTTAAAAGTTTTGCATTCTAATCACTTTGTAAACATTTTTTTGTTGGTCAAATGTTAATCCTTCCTTTAAGGGGTAAGTTTGAATGAAAACTTTAAATGAAAATAACAAAACATAGGATTAAATAAAGTTTTTTTTTAAATTACTAAATCATTAGAATTATTTGGGGCTAACTGTTGGGGGTTATGGGTAAGCCATAATCAGGAACGGACAAAATGTTTTACAATCTATTGAGGCAGTTATAAAAAAAAAAAATTATTTGATTTTATATTTTTGTCATATAAAGTATATTGATACAAAAAAAACAAAAGGGATGATGGCCAATGGACCACCATAAAAATTCAGGAATCAAATTTTACCAATACAAATTTCATAATAGGATATCTTTTGTGAAATATTTGGGGTAGGGTAGTCATTTTTTATATTATAGCAAAATTCCCACAGACAAAATTCTGAAAATTGTAAATTCTTAAATTTTTATTTAAATACTATAGCTACAAAGGCAATATTCAATAGATTATTTATGAACATAACAGTAACAGTATTATTACAATATATTAAAATTACCCTATCTACTTACCTTATGCGGTATTGTTGATTTGAAGAATATAGGGGTGTGGATTGAATTTATTTAAAAATAAAATACCTAACCTAAACTTAATCTTAATTCTAACCTTAATCTAATAACAAATTTGATAAGCAATGTTGTTAATTTAAATTGAAATATTATAAGAGAAACACTTGCACATTTGTTAGGTGGTCGGTCGATTTTCAATTATTAGATACACAAAATTAGGTTTTATAGTGAAAGCTAAATTTGATGCCAAAAAAGGTATAGAACTCAGACACTAACTGGATTTGCCGACAAGCGCACAATATCTTGCCTCAAAACCAAAATATGTAAACTTTAGCCGATGATTTTTTATTTATATAATTTAAATTATATTATTTCTAATTTTAAATCAATAAAAAAATAACATGCAGTCTACTGATTTTATAGTGATTTTGGAAAGAAAAATTATGGTTTTCATTTTCATTACCAAAACTTGATATCATTACGGTCTGCTTGATGCTTGCGAACTTGTCTTGGTTTGTTTATGATTCGTCCACAAAGGACGTAGTTGGTAATCTCTAGCGAATCATACGGTCAAATAAAATATGTCTCTTAATCAAAAATACACAGTATTCCTTAGAGATATAAAATGTGTGTAAAAAATATTTTGTATCATTAGTTTTGTCTCGTAAATATGATATAATCCTTAAAAACACACGATAAATTCAGTGCGCCAATACAAGAAATTCTTGAATATTTTTTTGTATATTAACACAACAATACAATACAATACATAATAAAACCGTGTTTTTATAAAATAATAAAAGAACTTATGTTAAAAATGATTGAAAATTTAATTATTTTTAATAAATATAACACAAACATAATATATTTACGATTGTTTGTTTTTTAGTTTAATGTTTCGAATTTTTTAAGACATTTTTTGCTTTTTAATATGGTTTTAGGTTTTTGCGTCTATTAAAAAAAATTTTTTTATTTTTTTCTTTATAAATATATATATATATATATTTTTGTAATTTTTAAAATTTTAAGTAAAATTTCAATAATATTCGCACCAAAATAATAATTATAAATTTACTGTATAATTATTATATTTTTGGCGAATATGATTGAAATCTTATCTCATACAACACTTTTAATATAAAATGCTTTGGTTACTAACATTTCCTAATTTCCTTGCATATAAAAATTTTGTTTTACAATATTGTAAAAAATAACCTTAAATATTAAGGGTTAATTTCTTAAAAGCATTTTTAATTACCCTTACGTTAACCTACCAAAAAACAAACTTACAGAAGTCGTAAGTCGTGCGCCAAAATATTTTAAATAAATATATATAT
>JAAAKO020017920.1:0-15747 GCA_010015015.2 Bolitophila cinerea | reverse complement strand
ACATATTACCCAACTTTGTGTACGGTTGAATGATGTTATTATAATTTGCAAGTTGATGGTTCTGTTTTCGTGCGTTTTATGTATTTTTAGTATAAATTCGGTTACGACAGAAGCGAGTGCCCCAACATATACAATATACATCATTATACTTACGACTATATATATATATAAAATTCGTTTTATATGTTATACAATCATTCTATGAGTTTGTTGTTTATTGTGTGCGTATGTATATCTGCAATCTAATTTTCCTTTGGAATTGTAACATCTCGAATTGTATACGCATTTTTGGCGAAAATGAGGATTAGCATAATTATAATGCTGAATTGGTGCTTTTCATAAATTTTCATCTGTTACCGTTGCGTCGTTACCGGCGCACAGTGTGGCCAAGACGTACTTTTTGTGACAATAAAATTTCATAGACAACTCTTTACAATATCCCAAACACAAAATTAAGAAAAAAATAAAAAATAAAATAATTTAGAAAATAAAACAAATTATAAACAAAAAAAAAATATTTAGATTTCTTTAAAAAAGAAATAAACATTTTTTTCTTTAACATTAACAATTTTTTGATAATTTTGTTTTTAAGAGATAAAAATAGGTGTTTTTAAATATTTCCGCATGCACAGCCTTCAATTTTGATACTAAAATCATGATTTTTTTTAGTGATAGTTCCTTAATTCCAACTAAAAAAAATAATAAATAAATATATTTTTTTTAAATTATATTTAAGTTTATATTCTTTTTTAGATTGAAGTTTCCTCAAAGCTGTTATTTCTGGGTCCGAAGACATAAATAAATGATGTATAATATTTGTATAATACTTTTTGGGTTTATTCTTTGTGTTTATATAAATTTCCAATAACTAAATTATAATTTAAAAATTCAAAGATGTCTATAGTTTTTATTTATTCAGCATATAATTTGTTTTTTAATTTAATTTTATTGTATACTTAGACCACAAATAATAAACATGCGCTATGTTTTGGAGTGTTTCTGCTAAATGTATAAATATATGCCATAGTAAATTATAGAGACAGTACAATATTGTTTATGTCAGTTTTTTAAAATTAGAAATATGAGTTATAGAAATCTCAAGTAAGTAAACAAACTAAAAAAAACGTTTTAATTATATTAAATTCCCTGATCGAAAAACAAATATAAAAATATTTATTTTATTTAAGCTTTAAATATAAAATTTGCGTTATGTTTTGGATTTTTTTGGCCTAATGATTAATTTTGGTTGATAAAATATCTTTTCGATTATGTAGAGAAGTATGCCATAGAAATGTGTGAAAAAGTTATCCAACTATAATTATGACATACAGATTTGTTTTTGTTTATCTTGTATATTTTATTAAGTTATATATATATTTTTAAAAAAATCATATATTTTAAATTTACATGGATTTACAATTTTTTTTTTACAAAAATAATTATCATTTTTTTTTCTTCGGTAATTAAGGGTTAGGGGTTGGGTACGACCCTAAACACCCTTTGAATCTAAAGGTTACTACGACAGCTCAAAGTCTGTTAAAATTGTCATACAAGTATGGAAAGACATATTTTTTTATAAAAAAGTGAAGTGAAGTTTACTATATAAATCATATAATAAAAAAACTATTTTATTAAATTTAAGGTTACCACAGCTGGTCAAATTTAATGAAAACTTCTCATTTGTATAAAAGGTTAAAAAAGCATGTCAAAATGTATTCAATTTTAAATTATAAAAAAAATATGTCGATTTAGCGTATTTTTTCACAAAAGTAAGATTAGTAAATACGTCATATGAATTTAAAAAAAATGGTTTGAAATTTTTAATGCTTCGGCAGTTATTGACTTTTGGCCAAATTCTTGAAAAGTTTCCCACCGTGCGGCGTACCCCAATAATCCGAAATGTATTTTGCTTTAAATTAATCGTCGGTTTTTTGTGTAAAAACTTAAAGTTTCGACAAATTACTAAATAATTTAAATGTTTATATTAAATCAACGTATTAAACCTAAAAAGCACCATCAAGGATTTTAAAGTATGCCCAATTAATTTCGTCCTTCATTAACATTTCCACCGTTTATGCGGTAAATTAAATTATAAAATATACTCTTTTTTATTATAAGAGTCCATTTTAATGATTTCATAAAAAAGGGTATATATTTTATGAGTATAAAAGATTTGTGGCTTGTTCAAAAGACGTACGGTCCAAAGGTTAAAAAACCATACATTTTGATAAGATAATTCAACCCACATTATTATTACGAGCCAATTATAGACGTGTTTGCTTCATTTTTTATAAATCATTTTTCAAATTGTTGGTT
Organism: Bolitophila cinerea; assembly: GCA_010015015.2. NCBI lineage: Eukaryota > Metazoa > Arthropoda > Insecta > Diptera > Mycetophilidae > Bolitophila > Bolitophila cinerea. The sequence continues at coordinate 13,431 of JAAAKO020017920.1, read as the reverse complement.
TTTGCAATACACTCAGCCCAAATATCCACACCAGTTTGGAAGGGACTTTTTGTGAAACTCCAAAGATTTATCTGAGCCATACTCAATCATTTTTGATAAATTTCAATCTAACTTACGAACGGAAGCACAAATTGGAGACAATGACTTATACAGGAATTGAGGAGGTTTTTGAAACTTTTAACATTTTTAATTTTTGCCCCAGCTATAAAAATTCACAAAATGTATAATTTAGCAACTATTATAGGTTTGCAAAACACGATTATTTGTCAGCTGGATTTGCATCGCAGCATCCATTTTTTCAATTATTGAATTTAGTGCTTTGGATATTGATGAATTGATGATAATTATTGATTTTCAATAGGGTTTAAATTTACACGTAAAAAAAGAGTTTCAATGGAAAGAACAAATACTCCATTAAAATATTTTTGTAGACTTATGCTTTCAGTTCCTTTACAATTAGCCATTTCTCCAATTCCAAGATATCAAAAACAACAAAATTTATTTATATATTATTGTGTATAGAATGAAATTTAATTTAAAAATTTATCTCCGGCAACTGAATATAATTTATAATATAAAAAATAATTCAAAATGACCTATTTTCATAAATCTAATCGAATTTAGAAATATTATATGTAGTATTTAAATAGAGACCTTGACTTATATTATAAAGATAAATATAACAGAGATTTCAAAAGAGATGTATAATACTAAATAAATAAAAAAAGTGTTCATAAATCTTTACCTGAAACAATATTTTGCTGATTTTAGTTATTATAGAAATCCATAAATAAACCCATTTCCAAAAAAAATGTTTTTAATAAATCAGAATAATTTTTACCTGAGGTATTAGACTCATAAATGAAGTAGTGTATTTTATTGCCCTTGTTATATTTCATAATCCATTATTATCTCAGCCTCAGCCCCTTTTTATTACCCACATGTTTACACCGAACATAAATAGGTAATCAGGCAATAGAATAAAATTGCTAATTAAACTCAGGTATATTTACTTGGTATAAATAAGGTAGCTTAACCCAATCCTTATCATTCACTTGAGTTTAAAGCCACCTACTATCTGGTTCACACTGCATTATTCAACGTGAATTAAAACACACAATAAAATACAAAAAAATGGAGAACCTCATGAAACAATTCTCATGCGTGATCATCGCCGAGAACGCATTGCCCAGCAAATCAGACTATCCAAAGACGCCCGACCTGGCCAGCCTTCTCTTGACGGCTCGACTGCCAGTCAATCTACCCGGAGCCGCTCTGGATTCACAACTCGTGAAATCCAAACCAATCGATCCCGTTGCCGCCAACCACATACAGTACACGAAAGTCCTGCGACAGATAATCGAACTAAAACAGTACCGTCGAAAGATGGAACGTCGCTTCAAGAAAACCAGGGATCTTCGTGTGCGATGCATTCTGAACTATTTAGTAGACACCATAGCCGCAAAGCAACTGGAAAGTATACCACTTGAAAGGACGTTCAAACTAGACAGGAGCAAGCGAGCAGAACCCTATAGATTGTTTTTATAAGATATGATACCCAGTTAATAAAATAAAAATATATATTCCCCACATCAAAGATTATCCATTCACAAAGAACAATTTATCGTCCTCTAAATCCAATCTCTTTAAAACATACCCTCGCATCTGTCGAGCCCCGAAAAGAATTCCGACCCTGGCTGCCAGAAAAAACCTAATTTATATAAAACCGACCGACCCATTTATTCGGCTCGGCTGCGCACGTATACACACACGCACATAACCGCATAGTAAATTAACCCCATTTCTCATTGTCACATGTTTGGCTGTGTATGCGTGTGTTTTCCCCGTTGTATGGTTTCTTTGCCTCCATACTAACGGCTCACTGCACCCGCACCATCGTCGCCCGCCACAGGCCATGGTCGCCGCCGCACAGCCTACACCCCACAACAATTTAATTAGAGCCATTCTACAAGGTTGCATGGAGATTACACGGGTAAATTCCAGGAATACATCATTTGACATTCTTTGCATTCAGTCGAGCAAAAAACGGTTTCACATGCGCTGTTGCACCCATATGACATTTTCATATTATATTTATATAAATTGTAACGTTATGAAACAGTTTTTTTTATATAAATAATATAACGACATTCATTATAAATATATTTAGTAGAATATTCTGCTCAAAGTTCAAAGGTGTACGCATACTTTTACTACCCCTGTAAGCTGATTTACTGAACATTTTTGCGTTACCTTCTCTATAATACAATGAGAATGAGTGCTTTTATATATAATATTTTTACAATGTTGTATACGTATATATATATATCTATAGTTATGTTGGGTGTTATGTTCAGAAATAGCAGCGTGAACCTTATGCAGCTATGCACTCGGTGTCATGCATCTACGGATGCACATCTCGTCGCGTGTTAGGTTCATACTCGTATTCGTATATATACTAAGAGTATAGATTAATATATATGTATAATATGCATCCCTATATATATATGTATTTTTATAAAATCAACACAAATTGCTCTTGATTGTGTTGAGCTTTAAGCTCGAAACGGGTTCAATTTATAAATATCACGCTGCGTGGATGAATTTTATTATTGCCCGAGTTTTTCTGAATAAATACGAATAAAGCATAAAAAACAAAAATTAATTTGTGTTAGTTTATACAAAATCAGGGGTATATTGTGTGTGGTTGTCTTTTCAGCTATTGGTTTAAAACGAAATGCAGCTGAGCGTTTTGTGAGGTCAAGGTCAATCGATTTAACTATTTCGTCTGTTATATTGGGAACTTAAATGTTGTGATTTTATGGTATTTTTTTTAAATACTTTTTCGAAGTTGGACAGATAATAAATTTAATAGATTCGATAAGGTATACGGTTACGAAATGGGTTGATCTGTGGATGGACAAATATTCAATTAGGCTTTTTGGAAAATTGAGTATAATTACAACTATAAAAATAACGTTTATGGAGAGAATTTTTTTATTTCTAAGTCACATAAAATATATGTGCAAAGAGGATCTAACACGGAACGGGGACCATCTAGGCGAGAAAGGTCCAGCACGTAGGCCATTGAATGGGCCCATTGTGTAGATATATTGATAATATTTCATGAAACCTAAGACGAATAGGCTTAAATATAATGCTCAAGTTTTGTACACAAATCAAATGGAATATTTGCAAAACACTGTACAGTATTGTCCAGGAGGACCCTCAGAAAAGCATCCAGAAATTGTATCCTCAAAAGGGGAGGTGGACTGTTAAGGCATTTCCGTCACAGGACAAATTACGCTATTCTAAAAATTAGAAAATGTCAAATTCGGCACTTTTATATTATGCATTTTTTTTATATATACAATTTACTATATAAAATAAAAGTGCCGTATTTTGTTCGGACAAATGCGGCTTTTTTTTCATGTAAATCGCATTTAAATTGCTATGTTAAAAATTGTAAAATTCTTATACGATATGTGCATAAAATAAAAGTGCCGCATATGTCCTTTTCTCTAAAATGTGCGTCTTTTTGTCATGTGCCACAACTTTTTTGTCATGTGTTTGAAATTAAAGTGCCGCAAATGTCAAAAATGTTTTCCTAATTTGTCTCAGACTCATTTGACTTTGCCCTATTTGTCTTTGCCTCATAAGTCACCCTGCCCCTCAAAAGCATGTCACCTAAATAGCATTTAAACTCAAAAGAATATATTTCAAACACAGTAAATATTTCTAATGCTTCGGTTTTTATTTGGATTTTTTTGTGTATACAATACATGGTTTTGTTATTGCGTCGAGCTTTTGGCAAATCATGTTTTTTTTAAATCATGCTTTTGAAAAGAAATGCTTGTAATGTTTCAATAATTGATGATGCAAACTGGTTAAACATTTAATTTTATTTCTAAGATTAAAAATCCGATAAAAATCTCGTGCACCGCCTTTTTGTTGATCATAAAATATGAAATGGCTATTGGTCTGCAATTGATTCCTTTTATAAAGACATAGTCAGTTAAGCTGAATTCATTGAACTAGATAAATTCGTTTAACAATAAACTTTGTTTTTATCTGAATTTTATAAGCAAATTGATCTTTCGCAATTGTTAAAAAAATACTTTTGCAATTAATCCAATATTTGCTTAGTTTAATTTATTGAACTAGATAGAAATTGATTCATTTTATTAATTTAAATTCAGTGAACTAGATTAATTCTTTTATATTTGATCCAATATATCGTTTCTGAATTCATTAAACTATATCAAATATTGCGCATATATAATTATATTTTTAGTTAACTTTATTGAACAAGATCAAGAAATAAATCTATCATTTTTTAAATTAAGTTCAGTGAACTAGATAATTGATTTGATTAAACTAAATCAATTCTTTTGCCAATACTCAACATTTTTTAAAAATTTAATTCTTTCGCAATTACTTCAATATTAGTTTAGTTAAATTTAGTTAAAGTTTATTTAACCAGATCGAAAGAAATCCAATATTTTTTTAAATTGAACAAAATGTTTTTTTTAGCAATTCATCCAATATTTATAAAATTATCTAGTTCAATATCGAAATAAATCGAAATATTTTCAAATTAGGTTCATTGAGAATAATTTAATTGATTAACTAGATCAATGCTGTCGCAATTACTTCAATATTTGTTTTGTTAATTTTAGATAAAATTTATTACACTAGATCAAAATATATACAATACGCATTAATTAAATTCATTGAACTAGATCAGTTCTTTAGAAATTTATCCAGTTTTTTTTGAATAGTTGTTTAGTTAAATTTATTGCACTAGATCAAATTAAATCCATTTTATATATTAAATTCATTGAACTAGATTAATTCTTTTAAATCCAATATTTTTAAAGTTAAGTTCATTGGACTAGATTAAATAATTTTAAAACTAACATTGACAACTGATTTTTTTTTCGTTTCCGGAATTGATTTTATTATTTCAGAGTAGACTGATCAATATAGATCAATATTTTTAGAAAAATATTTTTTTTATTATAATTTTTTTTATTATTTTTCCTAATAATAAAACGCAAAGTAAAAGTAATAACAAATAATTCGTAAAAAAAAAATCTGGACACAATCAATTTTTAAAAGACAAGATTTTGTAACACTATATATTACTTTATTTGACTATCAAATTTAAAATTCAATTATTTATACGAAAAATATATATTTGACTTAATAAAAAAATATATATAATTATAAAAATATAATTAGTCAGATTTTTTTTGCAAAGCATAATAGCATATTTTTGGCATATTTTTGCCTTTTATAGGTCATATTTTGCATATTGTGTCATGTTTTAGTATATTTGGTAATTTCTTGACATTTCTCTATTTTTTCATAATTTTAATTGTAAAATTCGAGGTAGTTTCACTGTTTAAGTGTAATTCTCAGAAATTATTTAGTAATTTTAATAATTTGATAAATTATATAAATTATAAAATGTGTTAAAAAAAAAAAAAAATTGTGACAAAACTATATTTATTGTAACAATAATTTACTAATTGAATTCAAAATAATTTGTTCAGCATAATATATTTAAAAAAGGCACCATTTAAATAACATTAATTTGTAGATTTTTTAATGTAAATTAAAAGTGTTTTAAAGTACGATTTAAGTTGCAATTTTATATTTTGCCATTTTAAGAGCATATTCTCGTTTAAATGTTATTTTTTAATGTCTTAAAACAGTGATTAGTGCATATTTTTGGTTGCTCTTTAAATAACCATTATTGTCACCAAAATAAATTAATAAATGTGCAAATTCAAAAATGCACTTTTAACATTTTTTAGGTTATAAGATAATCTTTTTTATCTGTACAATGATTTTATAACGACAACAACATTTTTTACTACTTTATATATAATATATAATTATTTTTTATCGTAGAAACAAAAATAATTTATTACATTTAAAATATATAAAATATTAATTGCTTTTTATAGGCACATCTTATTAATACATTATTATTATAATGCTTAAATCCAGCTAAAATCAAGCTAATATCAAGCTTTTTAAATTATTGTATTTAACTGTAATTAACAATAAAAAAAAAAATTTGCTTAAACCAGTGGTGGCCAACACGCGGCCCGTTACACGATTTTTCTATAATCATAAAATATTAACTATTTTGGTAAATCAGCAACTTTAAAAAAATAAGTAAACGCTAGATTTCATGTTCAAATTGGATTTGCATCATTTTATTGAAATCGAGGCCATTTACAATAATTTTTTACCATAAAATTGGAGTGGCGGTTGCAAAAAGGTTAAGTACCGCTGGCGCTGACGGAGAGGATATTGGCTAGAACTTATTTCTGTATTTGTCAAGACTAGAGCCAAAATAAAAATGTAAATACATATTTGTCTGTTTATAATTAAAACATGCCTTTAAGGGTACGAACAAATAGCTGATCGAATTTCCAATAAAATGAGACCAACTTGATTAGGTTAGGTTAGGTTAGAGTATTTTTGCATATTTTAGTGCATATTTGCACAATATTTGCCAATTTAAACTTTTTTTGTTTCTCCATTTTTTATTTTTTTTTTAGTTTTGTTTAGTATAATTAAAGTAATTATAATATCTTTCTAATTTTATGTATACTGGGCACATTTCAATTTATTATATTCAAAATTAGCTAATATTTGATAATATAAAATGGCAGACAATTTTATGTTCCCAAATACAATCTAAATTGTACAAAATATAAAAATAAAAATATATACATATATATAATTATAAAAATGTAATCAAAATAAATGAAAAATGTGCCAAAAAAAAAAATTAAAATACAAATAATTTAAATTTTTTGTGTGACAGTATTATTTTTTGGTAACATTAATTGGTTTTAATCATAGTAAAAATACATTTTTCTTGGTAACAATAATTATTTTGGTAATAAACATTTATTTAAATAAAAAAGGGAACAATATTTTTTAAAAGGCATTTTTTAATTTAAACTATATAAATCCACTTAAAATGAATTTATAATATTTTAAGTACTTCTCTCAAATAAATATTTTGTTTATATTTTTACTACATATTCTACGTTTATTTAAACTATCTAGTGCATTCTTTGGTGCATATTTATGCGTTTTGTAGACACCGAAATTCCAGACTATAGTCATAACCTTTCTTTTTACTGATTAAATCCTCAATTTTAATTTCAAGACCAACAATCAACACAAATACTACATTTAATACCATTTTATTATTTGTTTTTAAATTTTATAAAACTAGTCACGAAACTATTAAACTATTAGACACAAGTAGATTTTACAAAAAATACTAATAGCAAATAATTTAATCGAAACACCGAATACGAATATGTTTTCCGAATCGTGTTCCAGTTACAGCAACTAGTTTGGGAAGCATGTATACAAATTGAAAGTAGGTCAGTGGTCATGAACAGGGAATAGTGACCCATGACGGCAAACAAAATCGATATTACAATATGTAACGAGCTCTCTCGTCAGAGCCAATAGACAGAATATCATTTATGATCTAGTTATAAAAACAAATTTAATTACCTTTACGATGATCTTGAAGAGCACGCTGAGCGCTGGTTACAATCTGACACTCAAAGAAAAACGCATCACTTGAACACAAAACTCTTAATGTCACTATTCAATCCGGTAAATCCGTAGACGCTCGACGTCTTGGCAACTGTGTGCAGCTCCGCAAAAGCTCGTTGCTCTTTAAGCAAGCTTTATGCTTTCGATTTTAAATACAATAAGCGTGCCAGCGAAAACATGCAAACCAGTTCAAAGCGAATGCGATTTTCCAGTCAAACTTTCCGATTGTTTCTCGGTTAAAACTGTGGAAACTGCGGCGAGCTTATACACAGAACAGATAATCTCAATTTTATAAAAGTAGAAAAATACAAAAAACATTAGACAAGTTATTGTAGGTCAAATTTTGTATCACATAAGGACACACATTGACGCACTCACACTGGCACACTCACAAACACAAAACTACTCTGTGTATTCTGACACGTTTTGCAGCTGCTGCGTGTGCGTATATACGAAAATCGCACAGACACACACACACACACACACACACACGCACACACACACAGTCTTACGAAACTCACACACTGACACAGTTTTTCCGATGTCCCGTTACAGCGCGTGAAATGAAAATGCCTCTGCGCGAAATGTCACTTTGATGAGCACTGATCACGGTCACGTAAACCCGCTGGCATCACTGGACTGATGGAAAACACTCACACACACACGGTATATGCAAATTTGTGTGGAAAATTCGCACGTAAACTTTTCACACGCAAGCAGGAAAAGTCGGTCGGTCGATGGCTGTGCGCGCTCTGCTCTGCTTGTGTTGTTTGTGTGTGTTTTCCGCTGAATCGGATTTTTAAAAATATTGAAAAAAAAAACAAAATTTCACGACCGTTTTAATTTTTTTTAAATTAATTTTTCATGTGATTTGCGTTCACGAAATTAAAATATATTTTTAAATTTTTTGTTGTTGTAATTTGTATTGTTTCAGAGTGAGAAAGAGAGAATTGAATATTTCGTTTTCAAATGGCGCGCGTGCGTTATGTTCGGTTGACGGTACAGTTTTGAACGGTCTTCAGAGCAGCAGAGCTTCGAAGCTAGTCCGAGAGTCGGTGTGTGCTCGTAGTCTCTATATACTTATCACTCGTGAAGTCGTGAAGTCGTGAGTAAATACACACAATCAGCCGATGTGCCACCGAATACCGAACGTGTGTGCGTCGTGTCTACACGCATTTCCCCTGCCGACGATATGTTGCGATCCGACTGCGACTGCGACTGCGCGAGCTTTTCATCTTTTCTATTTACTAAAATATATAGTATATTATATATATGACGCGTGCTCACCACGTATACGTTACGGGTTACGGAGTGTACATGTATATGCTGTATACTGTATATGCATTGCGTGTGAGAACGGGCACGAGAATGCGAGCGCATACACACACACACCAGCAACGGATCGTTCCGATGCAGCGCGCACGCTGTGACGTCAGAGAGATACTTGGCGTGACGTCACGTTCGTGCGCGGCCTGTTTTCCGATTTCTTGCGTTGTATTTTCATCGTACTCGGTTGCTCTAGATATGTGCTTTTGCTTCATGCGCGAGTTTGTATATATATAGTGAGTGTGAATGTGTGTGTTTATGGACTAGATTGTTCCGATTAATTATGGAATAGAATATTCTTTATATGGCCCCCGCGGCTCTGGCGGCAGACCCTTACTCTTTACACGAAATTTTCAATGACGTTTTGGCAGATTTGCGGCTCTATAACACCGATAACGCGTTGGATTTAAGAAAACCCCAAAGAAGTCGCAAGGCGGTAAATCGCAACATCTCGGGGGCCAGCTGACATCGGAATTTTGGAATTTTGGATTTTTTTTCGGTCTGGAAATGGTTCCTCCAATAAATGGTCTGTTGCATGCGCGGTGTGACAGATCGCGCTGTCCTGCTGAAGCCACATGTCGTCTAGGTCCAGTCCTTGTAATTGAGGCCACAAGAACTCCGTTATCATGTTGCGGTAACGCAAGCCGTTGACAATCACAACATTGCCAGCCTCATTAAAAAAATAAAACGGACCAATCACACCACCCGCCCATAATCCGCACCAGAAAGTGGCTCGTTGGTGGCGCATTTGTTTCTTATGGATCACGGATTTTCAAAGCCCCAAATTCGAAAATTTTGTTTGTAAAGGAACCCGTTCAAATGAAAGTGCGCCTCATTGGTGAAGATGATTTTTTTTTTCGAAAAATCGGCATCTAGATCATTTTGCTGCAGCAACCATTCAACGAATTGACGGCGCTGTGCATGGTCTGCTGGTTTGAGCTCCTACGTCAGCTAAACCCTGTAAGGATGAAGGGGAAGGTCTTTCGTTAGAATTCGCTGCGTGGTGCTCCTCGAAATTTGGAGTTGTTGTGAACGATGCCGAATTGATGTTCCCGGCTTTTCGGCGACACTCTCGTTTGCAGCTACGATGTTTACTAGAAACCGGCCGGTACGCTGACGCACAAGAGACTTGCCGTCCATAATCGACCCAGTTTCCTCAAATTTTCTGATGACTCTTCGAATTGTTGACACATTTGTTGAAGTTTCACGACCGAAAATTATGCGAAAGATGGCGCCAAATTTAAATCGGGCACTCTTATTGGGACACCCTACATTATTTATTTTTTGACACAGCGTAATCTTTTTTTGTAACAAATTTGGACCATGTTTCTCAAGACTTTTGTAAATTTCTAACAACTCCATCGTGATTTTCAGTTCTACAAACCATGCTAGATGCTTCTGTTATGGTTTTTTTTAATTGCCATTCTCAACCTCATGTGAGTGGCATTGATCAGAGATAGGCGATTGGCCTACATTTTAATTTGCAAGGACCGACCGCAGAATTTCCAGATGGCAATACAAACAGTGCTGCCAGACATAAAATTAAAAATGCATGTAAAGTCGTATTTATACAACTGACAATTTTTCAATTTATCTGTTTTTTCAACCATTTTTTTAAAAACATAGTTATTAAAAATAATGTACTTATTAAGAAAAACTCGTAAAACAAGAAAATATAAAAATTCCTTGAACACATTTTCATAAAAAAAACATTTAAAACTTATTCGGCTGAAATGGGTTGATGTCAGCTAAACATTTTTTTTTAGGACAGTTATTCCTAACCTGAAACTTTTTTTCGTAGTCAATATTACCGAATATTATGTTTATGCATAGAATTAAAAAAAGATATATATATATTTTTAGTGAAAAAAAATACCCGTTTTTACCTGCCCGCCAGTAGTATATAAAAATCGGATACAGCCGTTTATCTGCCAGCCGCCGGCTTTAAAGTTAGCCGGGATTAAATATTATCGGCACTTAACTCTGGCATGGGTGACCTTTAATGAGAATCCCAATTTCTGTCCCTGGTTCTGAGACATTTTTTTAATTGCTCTTCGCTGAATGATGGAAGCATGGCTGATGGGTAGCTCCGTAAAGTTTACATCTTTCCAGACAACCAAGTCATAGTAGTCTCTCCTGCATTAAAGTTTAGTGCAAGGATATTAAATTTGCGACTAAATTGCTACGGCGATGTCCCTTGCAATAGTTATGCGTTGAAAAGCCAGTTGACGCACGGAGAGACGAGAGACAAACATCATTCCGAGTTAAATATTTTCACAGTGCCCGAAATTTCGATTATTCTGTATCACAGGATCTATTATCGAATCAGGAAGATAACGACTAAATTTAATCGCATCGTTTAGATGTTTTGCCCCATTGACGCATGAAGGATTGCATTTTATGTTGAACCAACACCGAGCATATACTTTAACAACAAATGTAGCCAAAGTCTTTAAATTATCAGATTGTTCATTGGTTGCAACATATTTTCGCAATATCCGATTAGCAGTCGTCAGTACTTCTCCTCGAGAGATTTACCGGGCAAAAGCTAGATATAACAGCAAGACATATGTCATATAGGTATTGTTGTTTAGTACTAAGATCTTTTAGGATTATATGAAAATCTGCTAATTGAATCAAATGGCAGAATCGGCAATTTCTCGCAGTCTTCCAAAGCCTTTCCAATTGGGCCAGTAAAACAACTTGGTCTTTTTCGGTTCGTTTTTAAACATGCTTGTATTATTAATTGATAATTTGTTTTAGTCGGCTCGTACTTTTCTTTTGCTTGGCCTTTTTCAAAAAAAAAGCAACAACATCAAAAAAATAATTTAACTCCTATTTCTTATGTTTTTTTTATAAATGAACGGTTTTTTTGACCGTTTTTATACTGGAATTATTAACCAATTTTTTTTACTCTGCTCGTAATTTTTTATAACTCGGACTTTTAAAAAAAAAAAATCGAGATGTTTTTTTAATAAGAATTAACTTGCGGATTTAAATATTTAAAAAATGTAACATATTTAAATCTTATTTCTTATGAATAGTCGGTCTTTTTAAACGGGCGGTTTTTTATCGGGTAGTTATTTGCCAAGTCTTTAACATCAAACCGGTCTTTCTAACATGACCGGACTTTTAATACTGTAATCAGTTAACCAGTTTGGACCGGTCTTTTATTCTTGGAAAGACCGATAACCTAAAAATAAAAGACCGTTTTTTTTTAGAGCCATTTTTTGTTACCAATAGCACTCAAGTCAGAGTGGTCGACATGGAGCTGTCAGTTATAAATGAATGGATTGAATTCATAATGTTTCCGGCCGAAAATGATTTTGGGACAACATGGCCAATGTATTGTGAACCAGCTATCAAAACCCAAGCATATTCTCAATCACTGAAGCGGTTTGTTCTTCATGGCATAACTTCTTCCGAGAACGTCGTACCTTATTACGATCAATAACGTCGGTATTGTCCTCTTCATTTACAATGCTCTAATCTTCAAGTACCGCTGTAGCAATTGCTGCAGTCTTTATGTCCGATGTACCAAACCGATCTGCCGATCGTGCCAATGTCGAAAACCCACGAGAAGGTCAAGCTTGATTCGATTCATTTACAGGATTCTGATCAACTGTTGATCTTATAAGATTTCGTCGTGGGATTTTACCTTTATCATCATTTAGCTTTGGCCCATCTTTTATTACAGCAGAGTGCATAGCTCGTGCTGTCTTTCGCGCTTCTTTTTCAAAAGTCTTTATACCTCTGATATACATTTTGCGCCTATTTCTTTGGTCCTCTAAGTACTCTCGCTCAGCATTCCGCTCTTTTGGGAAAATACTCTTTGCACTTGCAGGCTGCAATGTCGTACAGTTTAAAACAATCTTCTATAAAATTAATTTTATAGGCAGGAGTAACCTGTCGCTCTTTAATAGCTTTAGTGATGATGATGATGAGTGGAGGGGGAACCATCTCGAAGAGACAGGTCCAGCACGTCGGCCACTGAGTGGGCCCATTGTGCTTTAATCCGAATATAGAGTCGGTCGTTCTCCGGGAACCTACCCGATCTCTTGACGAACTCCACAATCTTACTAAGAGGAAGAAGGCGGAGCGAGTCAAGGGTGATATCGTAGGAGTAAACACATTTAAGGATGTCAAGCACGGGGCACTCGGCTAGGAAATGATGTCTCGCACCCGTTTTTGGAGACCCAGTGTGTTAGCTGGCTACTGCTCATTATGTCTTTCACCCACGATTTCCTGAGTGCTTCACTACCAGTTCTGGCTATGAGGTCTGCCTGCTCGTTGCCCGGGATTTATGAGTGACTAGGAACACAAACCAGACTTACAGGTGACCTTAGAGATAGTTCTTGTTGCACCTGCCAACAGCTAAGCACTAATCCAGATGTGAATCTGGAAACGCTCAGCGATTTCAGGACCACTTGACTATCGGAACATATAAAGACAGGCGCATCTCCTTCGCCCTCGCGCAGAATTAACTGAGCGCATGCGAGGATG
>JAAAKO020017909.1:0-15747 GCA_010015015.2 Bolitophila cinerea | reverse complement strand
ATGCTTACATATATATATTTAATTTATATATATATATAAATCCCATGGAAGTACATTAACTCTGTATTTGTAGTGTTACATGTTTGTTTTGGCGCGAGTCACGTGTATCCCGTGTGCATGTGTGAGTGTGTGTGTGTGTGTGTATGCACACGCGCTCTTGTCTAACATTATAAAATTTGTTTGCAATGCATTTAAAAATCAATATTGTTTCTTTTGCGCGTGCACGTGAAATTGAATGACAGTGGGATTTTTTTGGGACGCCTAATTTGAAAGTTTCTTAATTTGTTTTGTTATTATTTTTTTTTTTGATGAATAGCGGATATGATTTAATGATTTTACTCACACGGTTTTATTCAGAAAATCATTAAACTTTGACCTCTGATGTGTTCTTTAGAGTTTTATTGCCGACGAATTTTTAACATACTAAGGACTGAAATCGAATAAATTGTAATTTTGAAATGTTTTAAACACAAAATTTTTAAACAGACAAACAAAAATCATACAGCTTTGCGTTAAAGAATACTGATAAAATGCTTTTATTTTTTTTTCTTTATGTACACTTTAGTTTGAGTTATGACATCGGAAGTGTGAAAAGACGCGAATTAATTGTTCGATTCTCTAAAGAAAATCCGCAATGGATTGCCAACAAGGCAAAAGTTTAATAAAAAAACGGTATCAAATGTTCTAAAGGAATTTGATAGAGACTTGAAAAATTGGTTCTGAAAGAAAAAAGGTTTCGTATGCCCACAGAAGTCCAAGAAAATCGTTGCTTTGTTAGAGAAGAATCCAAAGCTGTCGAATCGGAAATTGGCGGCAAAAGCAAGCTGCAGCGAGTATTTAGTTCACAAAATCAAAGCAGCTGCAGAGCTAAAATGTTAAAGTCAGATTTTTTCTCAAAATTCTATTGCTGTGTTATGGACGATGAAACTTATGTATTTTCAAGATTCTTCCAATTCCCATGTCCGCAAAAGAACGAGGAAAAGTCAAGAAACAATTTAGAATAAAACAATAGTCAAAGATCTTCAAGAAGTTTCTTGTGTAGCAAGCGATTTGCACATGTGGGCTAAGAAGTCAGAGTTACGTAGCAACTGGCAGTTTTAATGTTGAAATTTATAAAAGAGTACCCCGAAAAGATGGCTGCCATTTATTAAAAAAAAACACTTTCTTTTGGCCTGATTTAGCAACTTGTCCTCAAATAGTGCAAAAACAATAACATCGAAATAGTGCCAAAGGAAGCCAACCCTCCAAATGTGTCCAGAGCTTCGGCCTGTTGAGATATATTGGGCTCTGACCAAAACAAAATTGAAGAAAACAAAGATGGAAGCCAAAGACGAGAAAGATTTCAGATATAAATGGAATGCAGTCAGCAAGAAGGTCTCAGAAGTTACCATAAAGGCGTTAATGGTAGGGTTAGCGGAGAAGCTGGCAGATTTCTACAAACAAAAATAATCAATTTATTTGTGTTCACTTATTTTATCAGAAATTAAATATTCTTTTTAAAACTGTTTGATTTTAAAGTTCGATATCAGTGCTTATTTTAATACCACTTGCTTTTATAAAGGCGAAACAAGAACCAGATTTATGCACATTTGTACAAACACAACCATAAATAATTATTTGTTATCGAGAATGTTAGTGTAAATAAATTATTGTTTCCCATAAAAAATATATACCGACATACATTATTTTCCTGTAAATAAATTACTATTTTATTGAACAAATATATTTTGGTTGACCCACTGTTTGGGCAAAAACAGTGTTTTTGGTAATACTTTTTAATTTATTTTAGGCAAATATTGTTTTTTTTGGGACAATATTGATTACTTTTGGGCTCAATTTATTGCTTTCCTTAATGAATGAAAAAATATTTCAAATATTTATGATGGGACTTTACTATCATTGTTATAAAAACACAAATGGCCAGATTTGAAAAGTTTCAAATCTTATAATATTTAATACAAGACTAATGAAGATAAAAAACTTGAAATATTGAAATTTTTATAATATAAAATTAGTTATCCAATGTTTCAAATATCTTATTGGATAAAAAATGTCTACAGATTGTATCTGTAGTTCTGGCCCCTGCCGCTTGAGGGAGCGATAATCGCTGGATTAAAACGTAAACAAAAAATATTCCCATAAAAAAATACATAGGTTGTATAATGACCGAGACTAATTATTTTTTTTAAATATTATTATATTTGTTAAATATATATGTGGATATTTAAAATGTTTAGACTTAATATGCATTTTATTTATGGCATAATAAAATATGTACATATAAAAATAAAAATGTGGTGAAAACCTATAATAGTTTAAAAACGTTCTTCAAGAGCCGTTTTTATACACTAATACCTGAATTTTTAATACAATTCTTGGTAAATATGATTACAGTGGCAAGCCTCTTTAAACATGATTATCTCTAAAGATAATTTATATAACACATTATATTCTTCAAGCATATTCAGTCAGATCGGCTTCCCAACAGTAATCATACTTTTGCCGATATTTTGGAGGCTGATTATATCCATGTATGGATTTTAAAGTAAATTACGCTCATCACATATAACTTAATTTAACATATAACATATAATATAAAGTTTATAAAGAAAAACAGTGCAATTTTCTTTGAATATTTAAACAAGTAAAGTTGCGGAATACGAAGAATATGAAATTTTAATTATTTAAATGATATTATAAATGAAGGCAAATTAAAATGTGGTTAACATTTTTCCAATGAATGCAGCAATCCAAGCGGTAGGACACAAAATATATGCTTCTAAACACGCTCTATAGATTTTTCTCGTCATTAATTATTTGAAATCATTTTCAATGCCCAAAGGCGTTTTTTTTTGGCCCACGGAATGGTATCGCTATAAAAATAATTAAAAATATATAAAAAATATATAAAATAAAATAAAATAATTAGAATACATTTCGAAATAGGTTGAGAAAAAAATTGGTTCTCAAATTTTGTGATTCCATCGAATTTTAATGTGCTGAAAATCGTTGAAAATTTGAAAGAAACATGGGTAGTTTCTTATATAGTTTATGGCCCGTTAGAAATCTTAGGGTTGATACCCAGTGTAAGAGTTACCCACTGCTGATCAACCATTTTTCTCAGGATTTACTACGGTGACATAATATCTTTTCTCTATAATTCGTGTTGAATTAAATAAAACATGTTATATTGACTTGTAAAGATGAAATCGTTGGATCAGTTGCATGCCGCCGACTCCGACAGACGGCTCTGGTCAAGTGAATTACATTTAACTTCCAGTAGGTTTTAATGGTAATGATGGTGATTTGATGGGTTGCCGACTTCTCTGAGGCCATCCCATCATATTGGAAAAAGTGCTAGGCCTATATTGATTGTACTTAAACCCGTGTAATGTTTCTTTTCAACAAATTGATAGGATTTTCCGGAAAGCTCGGCTATTTTCTCAAAAGCGTGCAGATGAAGCAGGTCTGGTGTTACAGAGACCACTTTCTTAAAAGTAAATCAAAGATTTGATGTCACCGAACTAAGCGCAGCTTGGTCTGTCAGATAATTCCATCCTTAGATATTGTTTAAGTGCGCAGTTTCATGTGAGATTTCCGCATACAGCAGGTCTAAATCCTAAATAGCTTTTTTGCGCTGCCAGGTATCATTGATGGCTTTAATAAGTTTTTTTTCCAGAAAAAATTACAATAAAAAACACTTTGGAATTTAATCTTGACTTTTTGGTCCGGATTATTATAAATTATTACAAAATTCAAAAAAATATTTATATAATATTTTAAATGAATACAATACCTTTTTTGTATGACATTTATATTCAAAATACAAAACACAAAAAAAAAATGTAATTACTTTTTCAGTATTTTTTTTTAAATGTATTCAAATTTAAAATGCAAAATGGAAAGCAAATAGTATTTTAAATACGCTTTGTTAAAAGTTGTTTATGATATTTAAAATAATAAACAGCCGTATTTTTCACTCGTTTTAATAGTGTTTTAAAATAAGAACATGTTTTAAAATATTTAGATTAGATTGAAATAAGACTACTTGATCGGCTACTTTCACTGGTTTTATTTGTTTTATTGGTTTTAAAATAATTTTAAAACCGACTAAAACACGATGAAAGTAAAACACCGTTTTCGTAGGTTTTACGTACGTTTTAAATATTTTTTTTTTCAATTTTTACTCATATTATTACACTTTTCTAAATATAATAGTAATGTGGATGAGGATGGGAAGAGAAACTGTCTCAAAAAGACATGTTTAGCATGTAGGCCACTGCCTCATTATGCCCGATCTCTTGAATAACTCTGCAATGGACAATAAACTGCCAAGAGTGGTTATATCAAAATCCATCGCAAATTTTAAGTTCTCATCTTACCACTTAGCTTTTAAATTCCAGCCTACAAATGCATAGTATTTTCAAAATACAGACTGTAATCTGACAGTTTTTGAAAATACAAATTCCATAATATTATATTGAAAATTGAATTTAAAATACTTAAAATTTGTAAGGCTTTTCAACAACATTTGTATGCTATCGGTTCAAGCGGATTTTAGAAGCAAAAATCTATTAAAATATAAAATATAGTTTAGCTAGATATTATTTGCATGATCACACTATTTTCATAACTTTAACTTTAAGAAATTATCTTGCTCTTGCTCTAAAGAGAGTGTAAAAAATATTAAAAAACGAAATGTAATTTAGCTAAAACAAACATGTTCGCGGTTACGGTTTCAGCTTTAGGAATTGGACCGAATAAATCTAATTCGATTAACGTTATTCTTTTAATAATATAATTTTCATCCAAATTTTCCTTTTTTTAAATCTTTAAATGAATTTGGTGGAAACTGTATATGTATTCACTAAATTTGAAGAATGGATGAGGAATACAATTTGACAACAAATTTAACAATTTTCAAATTATGAGCCCTATTCCAATTTGGTTTGATTTTATGTTTTTAAATAGTATTTTACATGTTTTTTTTTTATTTTTTAAATGTCTGAATAAAAGATAAATAAAAATGGCCAAGTACTCTGTGCAAATGAATTGGAAAAAATCTGTAAAACTTTTGTATAATTTTGCAAACGTATTTTTTTTACATTAATAATTTTGTATATTAATGACAAGTGATATTTTTATCAACGTAAAAAACCTAGTCAGACTGCAAAAAGCCATGATTGAAATTGCAATTCACAATTTTCATTTTATTTCTGGTGGACGGTGCATTAATATTTGCATTATTAATTGAGTTTTTTCCCAGCATTTCATGAATTTATTACCACATTTTAAAGCTATACGCCCCAACCATCCATGAAAAAACTGTTTGCTTGCACCATAACGCAAATATGCAATATTAATTAAACACTCGTTGAATGTTCAATCCAAGCGTGCATCAGCTTACAATCCGGACGAGTCCTCGCCAGCTCCACACTGTGCCGCATCGCAACGTACCGCCTTCACCGCGCCCCTGCGCCCAGCTGTATGTATGTATTATGTCTACGCATACACATAACCTATTCATGCCACACATACGCCCACGCAATTGTGTTATCGTGTGCGCACAATAGCAGTTTATTAGACAAAATAAATAAATATTATTTACCTCATTTATTCCATGTGTGTTGTTCCATATTTTAGAAGTAATTTATTCTGTATAAATGTTTCCCAAAACAAATATGCGAGTATATTATAGAATTCTAGATTGCATAATAATAATAATAATTTTCTACAAAAATAAATTATCTGTTTTTCGTTTGCTCTGATGGTGTGTATACTGGGTATATTATGCAAGCATATATTATTCGGAAAATTTGCTTCATTATATTCTGGTGCACACACGACGCTCGTAGAAGGCAGAAAACTGCCCGTGTTGCCACCCTAACAATACTACCACGCATATACTGTTTTTCTGTATACAATATGATGTCTATAAATAGGTGTATATCAGTACCAACCACTGTGAATGTGGGTATATGTGCTATACGACCTTTGTATGGATATACACACACCGTCTATTGTGTTTGCCGGTGTTTTAATGGGAATGAGGCATATGAATAGACACACACACTCACACACACACACGAGTTTGGAGTAGGTGGATAACGAGGAGCAAGTGTGTACGATCGAGCATAAACATGGTCGTCGAAGAGTGGGTCGGGGGTCGCAATACACTCATTTCTAATATATATACCAGTACCAGACAGTATATATCCAAACGAGAGGGTGGCACCGAGAAGTTCACCCGCATTTGCGGAAAAGAGGGAAAGCACAAGCTTATTAAACTAACGACTTGCGTGTGTCTGTATAATATATACAGTACACTCACCGACATTTTATAATACATATGCAATCACTCGAATATTAACGTATGCAAAGGGGCACGTGCACGGCATGGCGCACAGCCGCAACGCAGCGATGCGATGGTATTGTATGTACGTTGCGTTGTCTCGCAGAGAGATTATGTGACGATGCAAAACAATGCGACAAAGTGCATATATACAATACGAGTATATACAATTTATACGGCGCGCATAAATTCATAAATTTATGCTTTTTCAAATCGCAGTCGAGAGTTTGGTGTTGCACTTGGGCGTGCGCGCAGGCGAACTCGGGCACGAAACCAATTTATGCGCAAGTTTTAAGTTCTGCGTTTCATATAAATTTTTTTCTGTTTTTTTGTGTATACATTATTGTATTTTGTAGTTTGGAGAGTGCATTATTTTGAGTCTATTGACACAGTTAAAGAACTTTCTGTTGAAATTAATATGTTGGGTATGTAGGTAGAATAAGTGATGATGATGATGATGATTCTAATGATCTTATCTCCTAGGACGGTTTTATTTTCGGGGTATTTAATGGTGCAGTTTCGATCGCACAGTGTTCTTCAAAAATCGTAGCTTATCTATTTCTCGAGATATTTAAAATGCTATTGTCCATACATTATGCGTAGGTGTAATATTGTAATATAGTAACTGGTTCCTCTGCTTGCTATGACTAATGCCTAGACTATTGTTATCTAGTCATAGAGAGTTGTTTATATTAGTTAAGATGATATGCATTTTAAAATAATAGTTCTTTTAATCTAATATGAAATGTCGTTACGATTTTTTTGGTAGAAAAGCACATTTAATTATAATTTTTTCATAAATTTCTTGATCTATAAATTTATCAAACTTCTTTAAAGTTCATAAATTTATGGTTTCATAAGTTATCAGACTTCTTTAAAACTGGCGTTTCCTTCTATTTGTTTTATGGTAGTCTTTGAATATAACTTTCAACTTTTTGGTCCATAATAATCCTCGATTTCTACAAAAGGGAAAGTATATCTTTTAAAATCAATGATTTCCTAATCATTTGTCCGCCATCGTTAAAACACAGTGGATAAGTATGCGATGAATGATAATGTTGTGCGTTTCAACCACTAAAACGAAAATATATGAAAATATTGAGCTTTTATTTATTTTTTTAATATGTAGTGGCAAGACTTTAACTAGCGTCTTTTAGGTGCGATCGAGTTTAAATCGCACATAAAAGACTTATACTATATACTTAACAATATTCCATTCCAAATTGTGGCCGATTTTAAACATTTTCTGATTATTCATGGAAAACAAACTGCAAAATCAATGTACCGTTGTCATTACTGTATTTTTTAACGTTGGTTCATTGGGCGGAAATGGGACTGGCGCTTTTGTCTTACGCCTTTAAACAGCCTTGAAATTTCCAAAACGTTTATCTTAACTCATCTAAAGGACTTTGTAGAAATTTTAGATAACATTTAATGGTCTGGGTTTTAGGTAAAGCAAGCAAGTGAATCAAATGGTGACTATAATAATATATTACGCAGAAGGAGCACTGTGATTTGAACTGTACAAATTCAAAAAGATGTATTGAATTTTACCTAGATAAAGATTTGAACATCTATTTCCTTTCCTCCTGTTAGCTCCTGTTAGTTTTTGCGGTCGTGTAAACTCATAAACTATATTAGCACTATTTGAATCAAAGGTTTTTAGAACCTGTGTAAAATTAAACAATTACAGACTTTAATTCCTTTATTTTTCAATGTTTTTTTGTAAACTTGTCTTGAACAAGCTGAAATGTCTGGTTAGTATTTTACTCGGTTGTGTGATCTTCCAACGAATAGCACAATTTGGTTAGATTATGGTTACATAACCGTAATCTAACGTTTGTTACATTTTAGTTAGACATTTTTAATAACGTTATTGTAACTCATTTCTAACGTTTAATTGACGTTTCTCTAAACCTAATTTAGATTTCTAAACTTTTGATTTTTTGTTAGAAACTAAACGTCATTTTAACTTTATTTAAAGTTAAAATTCTAACAAACTAAAAACTCAATTTAAAGTTTGAACTATTACGTTAATATTACATTTAATAAAGGTTATGGATGAATAAAATCTACACAAATGTTTTGTGGAATAAAGAATAGAATAGGTTATGTACATTATTGTATTGCCATAAATATACATAATTGTTTGTTCATAGCTGAGTCTAGTCGGGATAAGATGATAATAAGTATAATACATATATCATTACGTCCTGTGTGTATTTACTATTGTTGTATAATACTATATACTACCACATTTTATGTTATGTATACTATTTCAATAGTATTTACTGAAATGAAGAAATAAAATAAATAACCAAATATTTGGTCCTAACTTTATAAGCTTAGTAGTACTAAGTTCATCTGAAAAAAAATAAAACATTATTAGTACTGACTTCACTTGAAAAATACTGAGAATTTAATTATGTTCCCCAAACAATCACCAAAATATCTAACATTTGTTGAAAATCATCTAATTTTGTAAAAAACATTAAAACAACGATAATGTACTTGTTTTTAGCGCACAAAAAAAATATTTAATGACACCGGCCAGTCTACATATTTTTCAGTTTGATTTTAAACACTGTTGTTAGAAAATGTACGAAGTAATTTAATTATTGTAACTACGGATCGAATTTAAGTTATATTTATAACGAGTTTGTTTAAAATATGACATTTTCCTTAATTTCCAAATGTTAGAATAACGTTTATATTAAAACCAAATTTAAAGTTAGTATTGCAACTTAAATATAACTAATATTTTCCAAATCGAACTTTAGATTCATATCCTACAAACGTGAGCCAAATAAGACAACGGTAACGTCCTGTGGCAGGTGTATACTCACTGTGACTGTTCCCATCTTTAAAATATTATAGAGACAAACCTACATAAGAAAGTTTTGCGTTTCCAATCAAACTAGATTTCATATTTCTCAACCAATATATCTTGTAATTCAATATCGTCCATACTGACATTTAGATTCTCTAAATTCCTCGGCAATAAATTTAGCTCCTAGAGAGGAAAGTCTCAAGTAAATTCTCATTGTGACTGTTTTTTTTTTTTTTGGTTTATTGATTTCTCCTGATGTTTTATGTCCTTTCAACTTCATGTGAATTTTTCTGGGCAAACACACACTACATGGTACCATCCAGCTTACAACACATTAATTAGTCTGTTGGCAGGTTCGGATTTTGGTATTGATTTAACATCCTGACTCCTCCAAATTTACCATCTCCATCGTTGGCTGGTAGTTTTTTCTTTCATGTGGAACTTAATATACAAAATAGACAATGTGAATGGATTATGGTATTAGGATCAAAGATTAGAAGATGAGATTAGCTACGTGTGAATATCTTTGGACTTTACTCGATTGGTAAATTGGCGTTTAAATAGGAGCTCCATTTCTAAATTTCTTTGTGATAGCTGATATCTGCCCTAAGCCTTCTTTATGGAGCAATATAATCATTTTTTTTACATACCGGACCAGTTTTTTTCTTTTTTACACTTTTACACTAGCTATCATGACATTATCAGGTTTTTATCTTGGATAATGTCCCAGATGACCGTGAAAGCAATCAAAAATATCACGTGAACATTTTTTTTCTATTTGGATTCTAGTGTATAACTGATTGTTGTTTGACTTCAATGTATATGACCAAAGGTGGAAGATTTAGAATGAGGATGGAATGAAGGACTGCATCATAGAGACTATTTCAGTAAGTAAGATTTAGAAAAGTTTTTGCGGTTTTCATGGCACCTAAAATTCGCAAAAAATGGAGTTATTAGACTGTTATTTTTTAGCTGTGCGGGGTCAATCTCACACTATTGCGCCATAGACCAGAATTGGGCTTATCATTACTATGTTTATTTAGTAGATTTCTAATCGTGAAAGGACCCGCGGTATCCCAAAAGCTCTGCAGCACTGGAAAATGCTTTTAAAGATTTTTTTAAATTTTCCATATGTAATTTTGAAGAGGAATATTCTATCAAATTACATTTTTTTCTTGATTCAATTGGAGTGTGTTTCATTAAAAAGTTTTTGTTTCTTTTAAATTCTATATTTTTATGGAAAACGCGATTTAAAGCTGCTTTCGATTGATTTACCAGCTGATTTTGAGTGCATCCTTTTTATATATTTGTTAAAGGTCGTTGAAATAATTATTATAATTTTAACTCTTCAAATTATTATATCCGGTCACGATGAAATTAATGTAATACTACATAATACATTCAACAAGTTTTACAGATTATAAAATTATGATGCATTTAAAACCAGCTGGTAAAACTACTGATTGTAAAGTATCCTTAATAGCTTTTAAAGTTGTCGATTAAAGTCCCCAAAATTACTAGGCATCACTGAAAGATAACAGTTCACCGCTTTGTGAACAATCTCAATTAACTTAATTTTGTAGTTTTAATCCTAATTAACAAATATCAGAACCTTATATCCGCTTCTATTAGTTAACGAACATACATATTATTTATACAGGCGAACATTAAATAATAATTCATCAAAAGTGTTACAAAATATGTTTTATATTACATTACACTGGACACAAAAATAAAAATATTAACGATAATGCTAAGATAAAAACACATTAGACTTATTATCCAATTTTAAAAATAAATAGAAGTATTTTTTCCAAGTATTTTTTTTATTGTACAAAATATGTTATATTTTATATATTATGACAAAAGAATGTTAAATATATATTTTTTTTTTGCGTAAGTTGTTTTTACTTATTATTTATTGCCTTTTTTAAATACTTATTAATTTACTCAATTCCATTCTTCAGCTTACACTCCCTTAGCATTTTGCTCAGATATTCACATGCACTTAAACTCTCTTCAGTCTGAGTGCACTTAATGAACTGGCTCAACTCGAGAGCACAAACGTTCTGCTCCGGGACTGGCGGGCTGCTTGCCCCATTCGTCCCATCATCTGGTTTCCGTTTAATACCCAGCATACTAGCAATACCCAAGCTTATCGTATTGCCAATGGTCGAGCCCACAGCCACAGCTCCGGCAGTCTCTGCGACATTTCGAAAACTGGATCGTTTTGTAGGTTCTTCGGATTTCGGTTGGGTTGATTGGCTGGGCTGTTTTGCTGGTGGCGCTGGTGAGCGTGGTAGTGGTGGTGTTGCTGGTCGAGGTGCTGCAAATTTACTTTTACTTGATTTTTTAGACATTATTAATTTTTTTGTACCGTATAATATAGAATTTATATTACATGACGCAAAATTTTGAAGTAATTTATGTGGTTGTTGTTTTTTTGGTGGTTTGATAGAAATTAGTTTTTTTGTGATGTATTGAAGTTTAGATATAAAAGTTATTTTAAAAATAAACTATATACTATAAAATAAACTATAGTATAAATAAAAGTAAACTCTTAAGATAAAAATAAAATCAAAAAAAAAACTGCAAGAATAAAATAACGCTAAAAGTTAAATTTGGTGCATATTTCATTGTAATTTTCAATGTTTTTTTAAAACCTTAAAATATGTATAAAAATGGTAAGGAATTTTGTGTCTGTCAAAAAAATCCTTACCTTCTCCAGAAATATTGCAACATTTTTAACTTACATTGTTAATACAATTTAAAATCCAGAAATACCTCGCTCACCTTTAGCTGACAGCACTGACAAATTGTATCCCGAAATACGGAATTTTCTGTACGCGAATTCCTTAAATCATCCAAAATTCACAAGAAAACGAAACACACACACACACACATACACGCACACGCACTGAATTTCTGTTTCCTTTTAGCAAATTATTTCCGTGCAAAATTCAACCCCTTGACTATCTTTTTTGTGAAGAAACTCGACAGAAAAATGCTTTCCAGCAAAATGGAAATGCGAATGTCAGAGTCAGTGCCAAGTCTCTTCCGGACGCCTCGTCGTCGCCACCAGCGCCAAGTAGCGCCTTTTCGCAATACACACACACCATTGAAAAATAAAAATACATGTACATTTGTATATTTTATCCAGCTATATGAATAAATATGTATATATATACCAAATATCCATGATATAAACAAATATATACATAGAACCAACATTTTTCTTTCGTGAGCTTTTATCTTGCTGTACACTTTCTTATTTACTGTATAAATGTTTTTCCATTACATTTGCCAAGTTCTTCTCGTTTTCAATAATACACACAAACGAAAATGGCAGTGAACACACAGAGATACACAAACATACATACATATTCGCACGTATATCGAGACAACAGCCTTGATCTTGAGAAATGTGTACCATTGATATATTGGATATAAATTTCAATAAGATGTGTATGTGTGTTATATGTATATATAATATAGGTAATGTATGAAATTGTCTATTCCAAGTATTTGATACGGATCGAATGGAAAATGGTATTTTGTATGCTGTGTGTGTGTATATTGGAAAATTTAACGTTGAACAATATTATACAAATGTTCCTTTTCCTTTCAATTGTCAGTGATTTCTTTGGTTTTCGCTTTTGCAAACATCCCTAATAAATTTCTGGCTGAATGCAAATGATGTATCACATATATACATAAGTTTTTCGCACGCATTTCCCCAATAAAACACTTCGGAATTCCGCCCATTTTAACACGACTTTAAAATCCTCAAAATACACACGCAATTTTTAACAAACACAGTTTTCTTTTTTACTTTTCTTTTACCGTTCAAATACTGCGTCTACACACACACACACACATACATACATTTGGCAATGTGTGAGCTTGATTTATTCTGAATATTATAATGATTTCGAATATATGTATTTCCAGAGGCGTACGCGTGTGTGCGTGCGTGCGTATACATAAAGGCACATGCTCACGCGCGTATCGTTTATGTATGTATGCGTATAATGCGTGGATGTGTGCGTGCATGACTATCATATATGCTTAGGGGTGCGTTTTTCCGAAATTGCCACGGTATTTTATGTTTTACACAGGAACACACCCAGCATTATATTGTACAACATAAATTACGCAAATGCGCTGCCGCCCGTCGCTTGCGCGTTATTAGCATACTTTCGTATGCTATAGGAAAATTGTTGGGTCTCGGGAAATTTCTGATTAACATACATTTGAATTTATACTAATATGTGTGTGTGTGTGTGTGTGTGTGTGTGTGTGTGTGTGTGTGCTACTCCGTGTAAATTTACTGCAATATATATTCGAAAATGAGGTTCGCGGTGTATCGTTTATAGGTGAAATTAATGCGCCCAGTGAATTGTTGGAAAATTATGCAAAATTCGCTGTTGCCGTACAAATTGGCAAACTGGGAAAAACTTTCCGCAATAAATTCCAACAGGTCTTGTACAAGGCCTTGAGCACCATACCAGAATTACAAGAAATTTAATTCTTCTGGGTAATTTGTGTAGGTTAGAAAGCGTTTCGGTTATCCGGGGTGAAATTTAAATATATAGCAACAATTAGCATCCGATTATTGTGTTGCAGGTGTTTTGTTATTATGCTGGAAAACGGCGATATTGCTTTTCTTAAAGGTTGGACTAAGGTGTGGGTCAGACAGGTCGGCGGCGCAAAGGCTATCTTTTAATGGATGTTGGAGTTTCTCACATATAGATCACGTCTCTATCTGAAGCGAGATCATATATCTTCAAAGTCGGAGTTTGGAGTTTTACAGCGACGACGCTCTCCAAAATTGTAATGTCATTGGAAGGTATACACAATGCCAGCTCCTAGAATTAAGTATGTCCATGTCACTTGGTGGGTACGCTTTGGTCTTTCAAAAAAAGCTTTAGGAGGTAACATGCTGTGCCGGTTCTCTGTAAGCTTGATCTGGATTCCTGATCATTCAGGGATTCCAAGTAATGAGCAAGCAGATGTTTTGGCTCAGACTGGTAGTTTATTATCTTTCACAGGACCGGAACCCGCCATCGGAATCTTGATCTTACTCAGGAAGTCCTCGGTGAGAGTCCTGATCAAATACAGCCAATTCTCACACTGGACCTCCAGAACTGGCATATTATTAAAGAGGCCCAGTAAGACGTTAACCAAATTGGCGCTAAGCATAAAGCACTGTAGGATAATGTAAACTAAATAAGCACCTAAATAGGTTGGGATTTTATGAAAACCGACCAGTTGCAGGTGCGGAGAAATCTAATCTTTATTTATTTTCACGCCGGATGCCCAGCACTAAGCCATCTAAGATAAGGTGTTTCAACCCCACCAGATTTTCCGTGATGATTTCCACCTCCTCCCTCTTGGGAAGATCGCAGCGTTTATTAAAAAAATTTGTAGATTTTCGGATTAGCCTCTGTGACGGTTCCAATTTCATTATCAGCATCTTCATCATCATCATCAAGGTACTATTGTTAGTCGATACAGCGAGTATCTAGTATCGGTATTCTTAGGCAAAAGTTATGTAATTTTTGCAGATTTTAAAAATATATGAGCTTATATACATTTTAAAGTTTTTATATATAATTACTAGTGCTGTCAAATTTAGTGTTCATAAAAAGACCGATAATCCGGTCCTGAACCGTCTAATTAGGATAACCTTTTTCTTAATCAAAAATGGTTATTTAACTGAAAGGTGTCTTTTTCTTAGAATTTTAATAAATTTACAAATTTTACAAATTATTACATATTTTAATAAATTTTAATTCTTTTCTTTTTTTTAGGTACGTTCAAATTGGCTAAAATTTAAAATTTTACAAACTGTAAGTTGTATTTTAGTAATATTGTATGTACATTTTTGGTGTTCGATATTTTTATGCTATACAATTATTTATACTACACAATTCGAAGATTGATTCGATTGAAATAGTATTTATTTTTAAACAAAGATTATATCGTCATTCTAATCTATTAATATTTATAAATTTTTCATCTATCTAATAATAATTTATTGATATATGATAGATAAGAGTATTAGATACAAATTCCACGTTTAATATCTGAACGTAATCAAATAAATTATTTTGGAGAACTCTACTAATCTGTAGGTCACAAAAACAATCACAATCTTGGACTGTCAATTTAATTGTTGAGATTTTCAGTTTGCAACAACTAATCTTTGAAACATATAAATATGCAAATACTTTGCAAGATCACATTAAAAACAGTTATATATTTATATGAGTTCGAGTTACGGTCGAGACACAGTTTTTATTTTTTGGCTATTTTAGCGCCAACAAAATAAGGTCAAATTGTACTACAATGATTACGATTTAATTGAAAATAAAGTACCAAAAAATAATTTCACAAAAAAATTCTAACAATATGAAAATGCGTTCACCCAATGAAATATTATGTTTTTGGATCATGTTGTATTCGTAAGCATTATTTATTGTGCAATTTATATTTTAGGTGGATATTTTTTTTGATGTGCACATTTATTTTATTTTTAGGTTCACATTTTCGTATGGAGAGC
>JAAAKO020017898.1:0-15749 GCA_010015015.2 Bolitophila cinerea | reverse complement strand
CAAGCACCTGTATCAGTTGGGCTACTCAGATAGCCCAACCAGCAGGTGCGGGGTAATTGAGTCTTCGATTAGATGTCAAGTGTTTCACTCCTACAAGATCCCCTTTGATTCGCTCCGCCTTCTCTCAATTAGTAAGATTGCGGAGTTCGTCAAGAGATCGGGTAGATTCCCGGAGAAAGACCGACTGTAATATATGGGTTAAAGCACAATGGGCCCACTCAGTGGCCTACGTGCTGGACCTGTCTCTTCGAGATGGTTCCTCCATCCAATCATCATGTTCCTCGGGTCTTGCATTAGATTTAAAAAAAAAACATATTATTCAAATCGCCATAATCAGTCTGTGTAAACGCATAGGCAGCGCAGGTCAGACGCGTATGGGTACACGCAGGGCTAGCGCTGGGCTGCGATTCCGACTGGGGTACTTTCGTATTCGGATATCTGTTATCTTTTCGAACATTTTAAAGTGGCCATTTTTTTGATAAAAAAAGTTAAACCTCATGGAATTCGGATCTCGATTTTCTTTCCGTGTTTTAATAACACTACAAAATTTCATTTCATCATTTTATTTATATTTATGCATGAAAAAGGTGAGATTTATTGATGAAATGACGTTATTTATTCATCTTCAGAATAAAATAATATATATTTAATAAATAAAGTGCAAACAAGACCAAAAATTAAAAAAAAACAATTTTCATAAAAATTTTAGACAAATTTAGATACAAAATAAAATGTAAAAAAATTGGTATCTAAATATGTGTAAGATTTCATAAAAATTGGATCATATTTAAGTGTTTAGATTTTTTTTCTTTGAATCAGTAGAAAAACTAAATACATTTTTTACACCAAAAGCTAAGCTTTTTAATATAGTTTTTAAAAAGATTTTTTAATTAATTTCTAAAATATTGTCAAAAATGAATCAGTCTAGTAATTAATAATACATCATTAAAATCTTAATTTTAGAAACACAACGTTTTTAGATAAAAATATCATCAAAATAAAAAAAATCAATTATTTTGCGTAATTTTTAAAAAGAAACCCATTTTTTATTTTTAGAGCACAATACTTTTTTCCAAAAAATAATCTGACGATAATGCACAGGCGGACCGAGAATTATTCTCAAGTGTATTGTATTTTTATGCATATTCCTGAAAATTTTGAATATTTGCAAATATTTTTTGTTTTCGAAAATGTAGTGCGTATTTGTAAATATGTTATGAATATTATAAAACAAATTATCGCGCTTGGATCCAGAAAAAAGAGACGAACAATTATAATTATAAAATAAAATATAAAATTATTAAATATAAAATAAAAAAATGCAAATATGCACTTCTTTCAACCAAAAATTATAAATATTCAAGAATATAAATTTACTACCAACTTCGAAAAAACAATAAAAACCAATGTTTTTAAGATGTTGAGGCCCGTAAAAGTTATAAATACTAATTTAAAAAATATACAAATATTATCAAATTCTGTAAATTATTATATAAAAAATGTATATTATGATATTTTCTGCAGTATTTTCAAATAAAAAACACGATTTTTTATATTTTGTGCAATTTTTGGAAATTGCGAATAAATGCATTTTAAATTTGCTGATATTATAGGTTATAAATATAAGTATTTGTATAAATATACTTAATGTTCTCTAATATTTGTTATAATTCTAATATTATTAATAAAAACTCAGTATTTCGATAGTATATATATAATATTTTGTAATATTTTTGATAATTTTAATATTTGCTATAATATTCGTGATATTTTAAATTATTTTCAAAATATTATGAATATTTGCATATATTTACTTTTAATTACTGTATTAATACATTAATTAGTTAAAATATTTAGGATATTTGCAATATTACTAATAATATTTGCGATATTATTGGTATTATCCGGTATTATCTAAGGATTGCACACCATATTCCAGGGATGAATATTGTGCCTTGGTTAGTTTTGACAATAAGTTTAATTGTTCCTGAATTTATATATTTTTTAAAATAAATAACCTCACCCTACGTGGTATCATTAGGTGTAATAAGCATGTATTAAAAATCTCAGAGCTCATTTTTATAATATTTGGAGCACAATAAAGGAACTATTTGTTATTTATTATTCTAATAATATCTTTTATTTTAAATTCATAACTCTAAGATTCGATGTGCTCCTGTAAAAAGTGACCCTGAAATGGCAAAATATGCTAAAAAAAAAAACTTTATATCAATATTAATTACCATTGACTACATATTAATGAAAAATCTGTACATAAAGTGTTAAAATAAATAAATTAAATAAATAATACAATTGTTTGGGCACATAATTTATTTATTTGTGTGTCAATATCTATTTTCTTTTAGTCAAATTTTTCGGGCACATTTATTGTATAATTCAAATAATTTGAAATAATTAAAATTTCTAAATAATTGCATCAATCAGTGAATTTTACCATTCAAATTATGAAAAATTACAAGAATTCCGAAAAATTACCAAATATGCTTTTTTTAAGGCAAAATATGACCTAAAATATGCTAAAATTTTCAAATATGACCCCAAATATGCAAAAATATGGTCTTATTGGTAAAATATGTCCTAATATGTCCTAACAACATGTAGCTAAAAAAAATATGTATTTTTAAAACACATGTGTAATCTAATCTAATCTTTTGGTTGTTCTAGTTATTATAATACATTTATTTCATTTTTAGCATTTATTTTATATATATATTCCCTAAAATTTTCCATAATGTTTAAGATTCTCGATGGCAATGTTGTATAAATCATATAAAAAGTTTCTGTATATATTTCAAAAATGAATTATGATTTTTATAATTGTAAAGGTTTTCAAAATTTTAAAATCACTTAAATGGTGTTATTTTAGGAAAATAATGTCAATATGGTTTATCTGTTTGGCAACAGGACTCCAATCCATATTAGAATTTTCAAAATATTTTTCCAAACAAAAATATATACATAAAATATTGAATTAAATTGTTTAAATTGAAAATCAAAATACATTTTTTTAATTTTACAGAAAACCACCGCAAGATTTGGATGAGTGTTTTTTTGTTATTTGAAACAATTAGTATAAATAATAAATGCGGTAAATTTACTATGTATACCAATTATTTCAAATAAAAAAAACACTCATCCAAATCTTGCAAATAAATCGCTGATTCCTTCTAAGCATTCCGATTAACAGCCGCACAATCAGTCAGGCTCAGCTTATTGCTAAAACAAAGTCGCCCACGCATCCGATCTCTCTATAACCCGCAATTTTTCCGCGCCCTGGCACAGTCCATAAATTACATCCACACACTGCTCCAAATATGCGCTCTGCTCACTTTATTCGATCACGTTTTGCTCGTCGTCGGTCGTCGGTCGCATAGCGTCCTGGCGCGCATCCCCCCGGGGAGACAAAGTACGCGCGTGTGAGTAATAAGAACCTAATCCAAAGAAACTATGGTTGACTTGCAACCGCACAATATAATAGATGGCGATGTCTGTGTATTCTGTATTTTAAGAGGAATGAGTATGTCTTAGCGTATAACCGAGCATGTTGTACTCTACGGCTATGTGAACTATGCGCGCTGAGTTTGAGATACGTAAAAAAAACCCAACGTGCGCTCAGCACAAAACCCCCAACACAGTTCGACGATGCGAAAGAAAACACACAACACAAAAAAACAAACGCAAACGAACGAGCGAGCTTTTTACAAATATGTATTTGATGTATATATAATAGTCTCTATCTATATTCTATAGTATATATACTAAGTTTATTGAAAGATAAATCGATCTGAAATTTTCACGTACGAGTATACGTGTTCTGTATAATGGTATGTGTTGTGTACCTCAAGAAACGATGTACAGTTATATCTATATATCTAACTAAATACATAACTCCAGGACGTTCCGGGCATGAAAATTCCTTACATAAACGCATCGCAAGTTCGCGCACGAGCAAGCATCTGCACCGAGGAAGGAACGGACGAGACGCGACGTGTAAGACGGGAGAAAAGCAGAGTTTCTTTTGTTTTACACGAAATTGTTGTATAACATTTTTAAAATGCTCCCTCTGTATATAATAAAATGGGGCACTATAGTGGATATACGTAGTTTTATTTATATTTTAAAAAAAGAAGATATATATTTGAGACGAATTGGACGTGACAATAAGTTCGCAGCATACACACGTCTCGCCAGCCACCCACCGGCCACCCACCAGCAGCCCACCAACCACCCACCAGCCGCCCGCGTCGTGTGTATACACGGGAGACGTTAACTTGAGTAAAACGCGAGTGCGCCTGTTCAGCGTGTCTCATGTCTGATACTTCTCCTGCTGCTCCTGCTGCGTTTGCCCGGAAATTGCTTGAATTTCCCAGCAATATCCTTTATGATTGAAAGCACACCTCTTGGATTTGTGTCTCGGGAAATCAACAGACGCTCTCTGCCACCGAAGACGCAACGCGACGAGACGTGTGTATGTCTCTGGTAAATTTCGCGTGCGCTTGAATGACGTCCACAATTCACTTGCATCGCGGCGAGCTTTCGAGTGCACCCTCACGTGGCAACCTCTCGCGAGCTTTTACAACCCCCAGAACAGAGTTTATTTGTGGTTTGATTTATGTAAATTTCAATGTAAAACAAAGTTTATATGCACCCCGAGAATATATACGAATGGGGGAGGGGTGGGTGGTGGTTTGGTGACTCGTGGCGCAAGGAATATATTTCCGTAGGCGTCTGGTGGGGTGTTGGAGCAGGCTGTTTTTCAGGCACTTACATTCGTTTTTTCGGGAAAGTTTATCTTGTAGCGGCGGCGCGGCGCGGGTGCTTGAACATTTTTTTTTCTTTTTCGTTTTTTTTCTCGCCGGGGTTGTTCGTGACTTCTGCGATTGTTGAGAAACGCGTGCGAGCGGTGAATTATACTGCGACGTTGCGCCACAGCAGCCGCCGCGCCGAGCCGTTGCCGCGCTCGTAATTCGTGAATTTTATTACACCAAAAGTTCGGCGGTGAAAACCGGATGGCGAACCGGATGGCCGTGTTTTATTAGGTCGTGACTTTTAAAATCAGGAATTATCGCACACGCGCAGCATATTATTGAGCATGTAAGAGGCGTATTTATGGAGTACATATATGAATATATATATAATATGAATTCATTTTTGCCGAGCGACGAGGCCGCGCTGGAGGTGAGCGCACAGGCGACGGCCAGTTTGGGTGGTTTCATTTTATCCAGACTGTTAAAAAAACCTTTCATAATTTCTGACAAAACTTTTAATACAAAAAGTTAGAGCCGGATTTTTCTGTGCATTTATCATGCTTAGATTTTAAGTGGATCACTCGAAATGAGGTTATTTTCACATTTACACACGTACGCGAGTTTTTACCAAAAAAATAAATAAAAGTGCGGTAAAGCCTTTTTGGAAATGGATATATTTTCAGTATCAAATTACGTATTTTATCAGTTAGGAAAACTTATTAGCATATCTGAAAATAATCTTATTTTTGAAAATGGCGTCATTGCGATTTTAAATTTTGTTAATAACTAAACAGAAGCAAAATGCACGTAAACACCAAAGATTAATTTAAACTACTTAAAATGCTCAATAATAGTTATAATCTTTTGTATATTTGGTCAGTGGATTCGGCTCATGTGAATTGTGAATAAACAAATTATTTTTGTGTTATTTTAATTTAGCCATCTTTAGCCGCCGGCCGCCGTCAATATTACGGCCGCCAGCAACCGATTAAAAATATCGGTTGCAGCCGATAAGCCGCCAGGAGCCGGCTTTAAATTCATGGCTAGCCGCCGCCGAGTAAATTTTATAGGCCCGTGTATAATAAAAAGTATATTATAAAAAGAGAGAAATAATATTATATTTTTTTTTATTGTCACCGGAAACAAATCTAGGTCTCGAAATTTGCGGATTCAGGGGAGGACCTATAGGGGCATGTACCCCCCCCCCCAATGAAAATCAATTAGAATTATTCAGCTGTATTTACAATCAAAATATTTTACTTTTTCTAGACCACAATTAAGAACACAATTGCTGTAAATTAAAATCAGGTTCTTAAAATTAAATATAATAGTAACAATGTATTAATAATTTCTCGACAGCAGCTAGCCGGGACTTAAGAGTCGGCGGCTAGCGGCTGGCGACTAAGCAGCTATAGCCCTGTCTGTTTTTTTAGATAAGAATTTCTCTGCATAAATAGAAAACAATTCTTAATTATTTTTAATTAATTTTAATTCCCTGTCCAAAAGAACATTTTTAGCTAAAATCAACCCATTTTGGCGGCTGGTAGCGTGGTTTTCGTTTAACAGTGATGCTATATTAAAAAAAATGTGTTTAGGTGTTTTTTTTAATTTTTCTTATGTGATTTTTTAAAGCTACAAGTTTAAAAAATGATTTTGTTGTTGTTGAAAAAACAGATAATGTGAAAAATTGACAAGTAAAGTATAAATACGACTTTACATGTTTTTTTTTAAATTTTATGTCTTTCAGTACTGTTCGTATTGCCTCTTTTTAATGGCGGTCGATCCTTGCAAATAGAATTTTAGGCCGAAATTAGCCTATTTCAGACTAAAAAATGTCAGCGACTGGCAGCGGCGGATAGCCTTGTAAACATAAAGCGGCCAACGAATTTTGTCGTCGGCGAGATAATAATTGACCAGAAGAAGAATTGAATAATTATTTATAAATTTAAAATTAAATATTATAATTATTGCTCTTAAAAAAACGTTTTCTATTCTATTAAAACGATTTATTATTATATGCTTATTATCATTAGGAAAATTTTTAACTGTATGATATTTATAACAGCAAAAATATATTTTTTAATATATATTATAATATATAATATAATAATATATAATATAATATATATTTGTCCTAATTCAATTTACAAATAACAATTTACATTTTTTTTAAAACAACAACAAAACACAAACTATAATTTTTATAAATATTTTTATCGGAATACCATTAATAAATATGACATTTTAACACTTCTGTCCCAAAATTGTTCAGTCTTTTAAGAAAACATTTTTTTGTCAAAACATTTTCATTGTTTTTGTGATTTAAAAAATGTTTTTAATTTTGTTTACTTTAAAATGGACAAATTAAAAAAAAAACACTTGTATTTCTGTAATATATTATAAATTATTCTATCTAAATATAATACATATTTTGATTACAAGCCATTAAGAATTTACGCCTTTTTATCTAACTGAGTGATTTTAATACAAACTTTAATGAAATAATGCTAAAAAAAATATACATATATTTAAATATATACTTTATTGTAATTTGCAAAATGTCATTTTGAAATGACATACTTATCGACGTAATAAACATCACACAAGTTGTGGTGTACGTACACCGATAGCGCACCAATTAAATCTTCATAACCGACAATAAACTGTCACGAGTTTTGTAAGGGTGCATTTGCTAACTTCAATTTATAAAAAAAAATATAACGAAATATTACAATAAATATATATAATATACAATATATATAAGACAAATATTATTATATTATTAGATACAATTGTAAATATTTTTTTTTTTTAATATAACGAATACAATAATAATATTTGATTGTGAGTATAAGTATTGTTTCACGTGGTGTTTATGATTGTGCTAAAGAGAAACTTTTCGAATTGATAATCGCTGTCTTCACTATTTTCATCTGTTGGAAATGCGTCTAAACGTCTATTTACAATGTCTATGTGAACATTATTTTTTAAAATTTGATTTTGAATACAAAAAGAGGTGTAATGTCCAAATTAATACAGTTTGCATTAAGTGAACTTTTAAGTTCTGCTCGCATTAAAATTCTTTTAAAAGAAGCCTTAAATTGTGATGCATTGGGATTATCATTGTGTCCCAGATGGCTTCGGTCAACTGAAAACAAAGTTTCAAGATGATCTTGACTAAATTTGAATGCCAATACAAAATCGAAACATTGTTCTTTTAAAATGAGCTCTTGGTACATTGTTTTAAAAGATTTGATGTCCACTAAAAAACCAACAAATCCTGTTTTGGAATTGCTGTGCAAAATTCTTTCACCACTCATATTGGTTCTCAATTTCTTAATGTAAAACTCTATTTCATTGAAAAATACAAATATATCGTTTTCATTCTTTCTTGACAATCCTTTTTTGAAACCGACTGCAGTTAAATTGTGACTATTTAAAATATCAAATAAATTGTTTATTAGTTGAATATACTTAATTGTTACGCCGCAATCTGCGAATTCGCTGTTATGACTCAAACAGAATTCAAGTGCTTCCGCAAAGCTTGTACTTAATGTTTGTGCTGCAATTTTTACTTTCATCTTATTGTTGTGATAAGATGTGTGTCTTTTTCACAATTTTGTACCGGCTAAAAAACCTTCATTCTTCCGACATTTTTATGTATTCCCATTTTATAGCACTGCCGTGTTCATCATACATTATGCCTTTGCTTTCCTAAATATTGCGCACAAGTTTCAACATGTGGCATGCATCAAAAAAAAGGGTTTTTTTGAACAAGGATAAGCAAAATGTGTTTGGGGCTTTTTGTGATTTCTTAATTCGCCACCCAGAACTTTGGCCATACTTAGGTTTACTGGAGCACCATCGAATGTTAAAGATATTATAACAATACCTGTTTCGTGAAGAGCTTTTAATGTCTCTATAAGAATTTGTGCCTTTTCATTAGCATTTAAATTATTTGACAAATAATAGGCAACTGGTATTTTTCCATAAGAGTTAACTAAATTAACTAAAAATACTAGGGCATTAGTTGCTACTTCTCCAGAGCCATTATCTTTATTTCCGTAATCTGTAAAACCAATCAATGAAGCATAAATAGTTTTTACTGGTTTGGATAAGGAGTTATTTGGAGCTATTAATTTTAAAGTACTCAAAGCCTGAATCGAAATACATGGATTTCCATCAACAATATTGCATTAGAAATAAAATACTTCTAAAGTACTAATTGCTTCAGCTGATAGTCCAAACTTTTGTTTAATTTTAATACAAATGTCTTCCAGTGTTGATATGCGTTTTTTCTACCGAAACAGTTTTTACCTTAAATCATTATTATCCTTTTTGAGCTTGTCCAAAGCAGATTTATATAATTGTACTAAATTGTTTTTTTCTGAGGGAATATCTTTTACACCTCCAGGATATCGAGCCAAATATTTTTTAGTTTCATAAGGCTTTAATTTTGATGTTATAGTGCTATCGGATTTTTGAATGGTATTGTTTTCAGGATGAATTTGTATGGTATCAATTATAAAAGGCGTGGTATCAATATTGTTATCGTTAATATTGATAACGGAATTTTGTTCAATTTCCAAACATTCAGATTGTTGTTCAATATCAATTTCCATAGGCTCACTTAATACATAATAAAAATATAATGTAATAAATATAGCATTTATATATTTATATATATTTTGTCGTGTTTCGATAGATCTTTAATAACATCAAAATAATAATTTTCCTTTTTTAAATTACAATAATTGATGGTTTCTGCAATTATTAATATTACTTTTATTACGCGAACCTGTATTAAGGCTTTTAATATGTTATCCGTTTCGTAAATCGTAAAATTTCTAAAGTGTATTACACTTTAAGCATGATTACGGAACATTTAATTTATTTAACTAAAAATTCTAACTAAATGAAGTTCCATACTAAATGTATTAAAAAAAATACTATACGTTATTATAAATTTTGAATTATTCCCAATGTTTATCATAAAGTGAATTGGTGTGGCCATTTATCGGCCTATGACATCTTAAATAATGTGTATATTTAAATATTTTACACTTATTTTAATAAAATACTATTCGAATACAAATAATTTTTATCTTCATACTTTTTTTGTTTTAGCGAAATTGTTTGATAAATATATAATAATTTATTTAGGTATTTAATGCTCTCCCTTATAGATTCGATTCCTTAAAGCTGATAATAATATTACAAGGATTATTTTATAATTTTACCAAGATTGACTAAAAATAACCCAAAAAAAGGAAAGGAACGGCCCTAAAGCGGTCGAACTCGCTTAGGAGGAAACTGCAAAAAAATATATATAATTTATATACACAAAATAAAAAAAAACTATTAATTTATATTGATCATGCATTTATAAATATTAGAGCCTGGAATTTCGGTATCTAAAAATTATTAAATATGCACCATAAAATGCAATTAAAAAATCGAAAATCAAAATTCACTATAAAATAAAAGATATGCAGTAATCTTAGAATATGTAGTAAAAATATGAACAAAATATTTTTTGTATAGAAAAATATGTATGATTATTAAAAAAGAACTTAAATTATACTTCAAATATTATATTTTTTTAGTATATTTACATATTTTAAATTATAATCTGCTTTTTATGAACAAAAAATGGCCATTTTTTATGTTAAATAAATGTTAGTTACCAAAAAAAAACATACAATTAAAACATTTTTTTATAAAAAAAAAATTATTGTCATTTTCAAAAAAACTTTTGTTACCTGATATATTTATTAAATATATGCGTGAATGATTTTTTTATGTTTATGTTCATGTTTTTATCTGGGAACAATTTTGATTTTATTTGGGCATATTCAATTATTTTCCATTTTATAAAATCAAA
Source organism: Bolitophila cinerea (assembly GCA_010015015.2). NCBI lineage: Eukaryota > Metazoa > Arthropoda > Insecta > Diptera > Mycetophilidae > Bolitophila > Bolitophila cinerea. The sequence goes on along the minus strand of JAAAKO020017898.1, from coordinate 5,096 downwards.
TGTTAGCGAATTATAATAAATTCATGTGTCCAGTATAGAAAAAAAAAGATATTATAATTACTTCAAACATATAATAAACTAATTAAAATATTTAAAAAATAGAGAAATTAGTTTAAATAGGCAAGTACTGTGAAGATTTACAGTAAAATCTGCAAAAATGCTCTAACCTATAAATATATAAAATCGAAAAATATGCAAAATAGGCAAATCTAGTTGGGCTTATTTAATTGAAAACACGATCAGCTATATTTGAATACCCTTAAAGGCATAATTTAAATGTAAACAGACAAATATGTGTTTACATTTTTATCCTGGCTCTAAAAATTAGTAATTTACAGATATACTCAACAATAAGAGATCTCACAATTTTTTTTTGTCGTTTTACGCCAATGTGCGCCATTGCCAATAAAAACTAAGTGGCGAACAAAAAACGAAATCAGTAACCACTTAATTTCAAATCTTCCAATCGCATACGATTTTTTTCTTTCATTTTTCTTTCAATTTCCTTTCAAAATCGCTTAAAAATTATTGCACAATCTGATTTGACCTTGAAAATCTGTTCATACACAATATACCCTCCCCACATTTATTCCATTCCGGGGTGCTCATAAAATCGTCTTATTGGAAATTCGCTCGACAATAGTCATTACAGCCCTCCTAAAATGACATTCGGATTTTTTTTGTTGCGCTATTTGCTATATATTTGTTTGCTAAAATGTTGTATATGTACTCGTGTACGAGTATTGATCAATAAACACCGTATGGCGGTTCGCTGAGGGCGGGGTAGATATCGGAGGGTTGTATTCGTTGCGCACGACCGACGACGGTGCCGGCGACGAGGACAATGTGTTGACCCTTGTGCTTGTGCACGCTGCTCAATATGTTGAATGTTAATACGGAGCTTTCGTTCAATATTTACAGGCTAGGCGTCCTCGGGAGCCGATCACCATGTGTCACTTTAATATTGAATATATATATACATATACATAATAAGGGATATATTTTTATATGCAAAAATGCAAAATATTAAGGGTGAGTCTGAGCGAAATGGATGCCAGCGCACAGGATTGTCGCTGGTATGTTATTTGCAAATCAAGGCATTCGCATTCGTTTGTATTTGAGAGTGATTTCGATCAAGGAAATTAATATAGGATATTTTATATAAGCTTTTCTCAAATAGTATAATAAATTCCGGAGTAATATTAAAGCTACAATGTGCTAAGTATTAGTTAAACTTTTGTTTAGTTAGACTCAATCAATTGATGATGTATAGAAATCGATCTCTGCGCTGATAATCATGTTGATTGAAAGCTCGAAAGCTCCGAAGTATTTTACACAGAAACACACTTCAAAGCTTCACTTTTCACCTGAGCTAATACAGATACACAGACACACGCTCACACACACACACACACACACACACACACGTTCACACATAAATTTGCATGTATTCGTGTTTGCGTATTTCGAGATGCTATTTGCAACCCCAATAAATTGATACGCTCTCTATTTGTATTTTGTACGTACATTCTCGTCTATATATTTTCGGGTTGATGTGCGTTTTCATTGATTGAAATACACACGTTCTCAAAGTGTTTGGTTGAATAATGCAATCGCACACATCGACTACATCTCGATTTCGCACGCTCCTACTTTCTCTTTCACTCTCTATCCCTCCCCCAGTCCGCATATAAATGTCGTTCGATGGTTCGATTTTCAATTTTCAATCGTTTAAGTATGTGTTCACCTTTCAATTTTCATCAAGCGTTTGCGTTGTTGTTGTAGAACTATGTATATATATATATATTTATTTATACACGGTGAACGGAGAACGCAGCAGAGCGCACCTCAACAACACCAATAAATTGAAATTTATATTCACCGCACAAATTGCATTCGCTGGCGCCGGTGCCGGGGCACCCGCCACGCCAGCTCCGTTGCGCCGGTTCTCAAGTGCGAGCAAGTGTTTGCCATTTATATGTAGTATATAAACGTATATATATATCTAGTGGTATATATATATATATAATTTTGAATTACACCTGTTGTATGTTCAATTTAATAAATTATTAAATGCGCAGGTATTATTTGCGTTGTGTTTTCAATTTTCCTATGTACCTCTTTCCGGAATTGGTTCCTTCCAAGTGGTCGACAGCGACACCTGAGAACTGGCCGAGTAGATCAGACCGATTTTCGCCGTACACCGCAAAACTAATTGGCCCTTGTGATAGTGAGACGGCAGCACCTGAATACAACAGAAAAATTGGTTATTATTTAATATTATGATATATATGTATTTTTAAATCGAGGTGATAATATCAGCGAAAAAATTACGAAATTAATTTTAAATTTAATATTTTTATACTTGATTCTCCGTTTATTATAAATATATGAAAATTCATTATAAAATTGTACCCAACACCGTATAAGGCTCATAAAAGGCTCATAAATCAACATAAATGTTACTATGCTGTTATTTTCAATGTTGCTATCAGGTAGTAACATTTGTAAATGTCCTTATAAAGCTCGTATCATGGTGCTATAAAGCTAAAAAGGCCCACACAATATTCTTATCATTTCTGTCAAAATACAGCCACTTACAAGTGCCTAATATAATGTTGTTATAAAGTCTAAACATTGGTGCTGCATTTCTAAGTGCTGCAATACTTATAACAGCATGAGTACAACATTACCAATTGCTACAAAATGTCACTATATGGTTCTAAAAACAAAAAAATATATTTTTTTATATTTTTCATACATAAAATATATTTAACAAGCTGCTTAATTTTTTTTTCTAATGCCCATAGCCTTAAAAACACGTCATCAGATAAATCATCTGATATCTGATCATTTTCGGTGGGCAGTTCTGTTTCTGAGTCGGAATGCAGTTCGTCAAATAATTCTTGATCTTATAAGTCGTCGACCAATTTATTATATCGAATTCAGAATCGGACGAAAATGGACGATTGGGATGGCTGATCGTCCGATCGAGCTAGCTGATGGATATCTGGCACAGATGAAGTGTAAGTTATCGGATCTTGATTTATATCCAAAAACGAGTTTATGCTAGTAACTAAACTGGTCCGTTGTTCGAATATTGTTCGTGCGTTTTGTTTGCATTTTCTTCAGTTTTTCCTTTAACGCCGTATTGACCTCTGTATTTTCAATAATTTTCACCGTTCTAGTTAATTAACGCTTTTTATTGCATGTCAATAATATAATGGTGCCACTATAGAACATTCTTAAGAGTTTTTATATAGGTTATTCATTTATAAATGTTTTACTAAAGCTACTATCGCGTAGCATTCATAAAGCAACATTGTCTAATGCTTTTATAGAGTTGCAACAGTTTATATCGTGGACATCGATCAATAGTTATTAATGAAGCATCATCGCATTTATAAAGATTTACCATTTATAGATGTTAAATTAAAGCTATTATCGCGCAGCACTCATAAAACAACACCGCCTAATGCTTTAATATTGGTGCAGTATTTTTTGAATGTAGTACTAAAGCTACTATTGAGGAGCACTATTTAGAAATGCTGTTTTGCAGCTATTATACGGATCGGGACCCTCTGAAAAAAATTTCGTGATTTTTTAGATAGATCTTCAAAAAAACAATCAAAAAATAATAAAATTTAAAAATATTGTAATTAATTTAGTGAATTATAGGGTTTATTGTAATACGCAACGGAAGCGTATGAGCATTATTTTATAAGAAATAATTTTATTTTCATTAAACCTTTTTTTCTTGTTCAACATTTAAAAATGAAATAGCATTTTTTATAATACTTATTAACAACAAGATAATAAAATACATTTCTATTATTTATAACTTAATATTGAATTTAGTTATTTCATTGACCATTTGTGATTGTTGAGGACATAGGGTTGATGGTGTTTTTAAAATTATAATTAATTTAATGAAAAAGTACTGAATATTTTTTAATAAAGATTTAATATATATATACATATATATATTTTTTTTTTTAATAGTTTAGGTTTTATCATTTTTTTACAACCACACTTATCTGTTTATAAATAAAGATTCTTGCATTTTTGTCTCTACAAATTATTGTCTTTATTAATAATAATAAATTTAGCCGTAATTATCCGAGTTTAAACTCTAAGAAAAAGCGGATTTGATCTCTAAATCAAGGTATACTAATCCAGGGCAAACAATGCACTAAAACTCGGATCTATCTCTATAATTAACATAACATGCCTAAAAACATGAACTACATATAAAGATGTTAATGTTGATTATGGGCCGTAACACAACCATAAAAATATTGTAGACCCGCTCCCTAAAATAACGTAGCAAAACCCTTAACCCACATAATAAAATGTAGAAGTCTTGAAAAAAATATTTTACTTATTATTTTGTTACGTAACATCAGCTCAAACCCCTCCCCTTAATGAATTATTGTATATGAACTTATTTTTTTATCGCAAAGGGTATATTTTTTAATTTAAATTCTATAATTAGTGCATATTTTATGTTAGGTTTGTTTATTATCTATTAATAAAACACAATACTATCAGAAATTTATAATATATTTTTTGCTTAAAACATAATATAAATCAAGGGATTTGTATATTTAAATTTAAAAGTACAAGTTTTGTTTTGTTATTAAAAAAAATATATATTTTAAAAACATTTTTTTGATATAAAGTAGCAATTTAAAAAAAAAATCATTACTAATTGTTCCGTTTTACAGGAATACTTGATTTTTTAATGCTAATAAAAAACGGATTAGCAGCCCTTTTCTCTTCATAGAATTCTGAAGGAGTTACATAAACACATTTTTAAATTTTACGAAGCTCGGTAAAAGTCAATCAAATATAAATTATTCCCTAAGATTCGGTAAATTATGATTTATTGTAAAAATTATGATATGAGGATTTTCCTCAGTGTATAGTGATCAATTTAAAAAAAAAATGTTTTACTTGAATTTTTTATAAACACTCATAAAACGCAATAGTTTTTTGTTTAATAAAAATGTATTTTCAGATTTTTTTATTTTTTGATTATAATTTTACTAATTCACTACATTTATTTACTATGAAAAATCACTGATTATAAATTT